>JAVJIF010010830.1:0-134325 GCA_038442645.1 Agave tequilana
CCAGGCGAGGAGGTTATGCTGAAGCCGAGGAGACTTCTGCTCCGCAGGATTTGACGTCTCCGGACCTCCAACCTGGTAAGGCAGCTCTGATGCTTTAATGTTTAGCTCTTCTATCATTGTGGCTAACATCGCGATAACTTGCAGGGAGGACCGAAGGGGCTCAGGTGGAGAGTCCGATGGTTGGCACCCTTCCAGAAGGCCATACAGCTCAGGTCTCGGTGGAGGTTTCTGAGGAGGTCGTGGCTTACTACTCCCTCATTGGTCGTGGAGGCTCCTGCAGAGGTAGTACCTCGGAACGCGTCAGCGGCCGGTCCAGCTCTTGCTGTCTCGACGGCCAGCACGACTCTTGTGCGAGAAGATCCGCCTTATATCCCCTATCCTGTGACAGAAAAAAGGGGTCGGGAAGCTTCCTAGGTGGTGAAGACATGGGGGAACTGGCACGTCAGATGGTGCAGCAATTCTTCGCTTCGATGGGATCATGTATTGATCTCATCTTACGTGGAAACAGCACGTTCCAATTTGCCCAGACGCTTCTTAAAAATCTGGCGTGAACGTCGAATTAACTGGGGCCCTTCACTTGCCAAGGCGTGTCTACGGGTGGTAGAGCAACTGGGAGACTACCTGCAGGAGCTGGAGTTCTTGGAAGATGCTGGCTCTTTTAGTGAGGCCCAGGCCACCCTGACTAGGCTCCTAGCTGCTCAAGAACGAGAGCGACAGGAGGCGGAGGCACAAATCGCTGCAGAGATCCGCAATCTCGAATATTCCCAGGCTGAATGTCAGAAACTAGCTGGCGATTCAAGGGAATCCGAGCTTGTCATGCAGAGCACAGAGCAAGTCATCATCAGGGCTCGGGACACCATTGCCAAGCAGAAGTGTGCTTGCGCTCAATGAGGAAAAGCTTGCTACCATCAAAAAGTAGCTAGAGGAGCAACAAGCTGCTAGGGCGCGAGCTGAAGAGGTCTGTCCTACATTCTTCCAGGGTGGAATCTCTGCGAACGCAGCTGGCCGCAAGAAATTCTTATCCGAAGAGGAGCTGGGAACGGGCTATATGGAAGCTGAAAGGAGCGCCAACACGAGATTCACCGCTTCGGGAGAACAAATTCGTACCTTGGCGAACCAGGACATTTAGCCTTCTTTTCTTGTCCCCCTTTTTTGTAAAGAGAGGACACTCTGTTTAGAGTGTTTGTATCCACTTTTACTGTTTATAATAAAAGTTTGAAAAATTTTGCTCCATCTTCTTTGCACTCAGCTGTAGGCGAATCCAACTCCTGGTAACTGGCACTTAGGTAAGACTAAGTTCTGTTAATGAAACGCGGCCTTGACTCTGAGTCTTCTTAATGAGACGCGACATTGATCCATAAAGTGAGAATCGGTCGTCAGTCCACAGGAACTTAGATTTTACTAAGTCCTTTTGATGAGACGCAGCAGACCATAAAGTGAGACGCGGTGTCAGTCCATGAGTGAGACGCAGCGTTAATCACAGGGTGAACGCGGTCTTCTTGATGAGACGCAGCATTGATCCATAAAGTGAGACGCGGTCGTCAGTCCATGGAGTGAGACGCAGCGTCAATCACAGAGTGAAACGCGGTCTGAATAACGCGAATCTGTCTTGCTAAGAAAGACGCGGATCGATCAGACACGGGATACGCACAGCCTCGAGCGACTTTCCATCTGCGTTCAATGCAGCATGACTTAAAAGATTTTTAGGAGATCTTTGAACGTCAAGTCTTCACTGTCGATTGGGTTCCGGGTCATCCGTTGCTTCCCAAGACAGTTACACGCGTCGGCCTCTTATTGGGTTCAGGCGTTAATGCTCTTGCATGCGGAACCGACGCTGGCGGTTGAAAAAACCGGCGCACTTCGACGGTTTCCAAAGCAGCGTTCCACGCATCCGTTTTTGATTGGGCTTTGACAGTTGTGCGCGACGGTTCCGATTGATGCCCCATTAATGACAGTTATTAGGGACTGCCTATAAATAGAGTGCACCCTCTCCCTTTCAACAATCCAACTTAGACTGTTTTCATTGTTTTGCTCCGAGAGAAGTCCGCCTTGAATTATCTTTCAGAGAACCGTCTTCATGGGTTGAAGGTGACCCCGTGGATGAAGATGACCAGAGCTCTCATGCCTCTGTTTGGTCTCTTCAGAAGGAATCCTCTCTCATGTCATCTTGCGCACCCGCGTTGGATGCAGAGAGGTCAACTCTGGACAGAGGTTTCTGCTGGTATGTCACCCCGATGATGTCCATAGCCTGTATTTTGGCATAGGCATCTGAATGAAATTCTGGTGCATTCCTATTCTGGAATTGTGCTGGTGACTTGAACTTTCTGAACGCGGGCTCTTGACGCTGGCTTTGCTCATGGCTATTGCTTGGCGCGTTTCGACCTGAATCTTACAACTCCTGTTCACCCAACAGAGAGATGGCAATTTTCGGCGTTTGAAGTTTTTCGCGTCTAGTATATTAGACGCGGTGGCAAACTGAGACCGCGTTTGAATCCTGGGAGTGGCACAGTTTGACTCGCGTCTGTTTCTGCTGACGCGAGGTTTGACTGGCAGATCATTTCCGCGTCTGAAGTCTTCAATGACTGCCGCGTCTGTTACTTAGTTTCTTTGTTAGAGTATACTAAGTTCCAGATTTCTGATTCTCTTATTTGTTCTTTGCAGGTTCGCTGGTCTCTGGAAGAGTGCTTCAACCGGCGAGCTTGCTCAATGTTCGTTTGTAAGAGAGTAAATTATGGTCCTCGTCGTTTGTAAGAGAGTAAATTATATCTCTGACGAGGACCCAAATCTCGCCAAGGTCTCTTCAGATCTCCTGCACCACTCTTGCCTGATGGCAAAGAGATGGTCAGGTCAAGTATGACGGCGAGGAGGTTCCGGCGGTTGCGGGTGGCGGAGAGGATCCTCTTCCTCTCCCATCCCAGAAGTAACATCAAGGACAGTCCATGTCCTTTGGATGGCTGCTGGGGAAAGATCAACTCTTGAACGAAGGGTTGCAGGCTCTTCTGTTGCCACCGGACCTCAAGAACACCATTGCTCCTGGCTTAGTCAGCTAGGGCGCTTTCGAAGTTGGCGTCGTGCCTCAAAGTGCAATCGGTTCCAACAGTCGCCACAATTCGGCACTTCTCCAGACATCATGCACTTAGGATCAGATGCGGCTTCAAGGAGTGAGTACAGCCTCAGAGAGAGAGGGACTTCTTGTACCTTAATTGTAACACTCAATATTATTGTATAAGAGAGCGTTTTGTATCACTTCATGTGTTTGGATATGAATAAAAGTGACACTTTTCTTTTTGCCTCTTTCTGTTCTTGAATGTTTGTTTTAGAAGCAAAAGAATGATTTTGGTGGACCCGCCACTTTATAAAAGAAAGTGACAGGGGAATGCGTACTCCCAGAGAAGGTGAACTTTTGTCAAGTGTCTAGGATTGACTTGATTCAAGGTCAGCTGGGGAATTCGATAAAAACATTGTCAGCGGTGTAATGTTAACCTAACAATGTCTTTAGGTGGACCTGTTATTCTGTTGAAGAGAATAACAAGTGAAACTAGACCCGCGAGGAATCTAGTAAAGCTTTTACCGTTAGAGGTGTGATATTAACTTAACGGGTTGGAGATAGTCTTGTCAGAAGTGTGGTGTTAACTCGACAAGGATGTGAGTCAGAGGTGTGATATTAACTTAACTCAGAATGTCACTGTCATAGGTGTAATGTTTAACTTAACAGTGAGGTAATGCTAGAGGTGTGATGTTGAACTTAGCATTGGTCATCTCGACTTAGACGAGGAAGTCGAGGAACGGTCATGGCCATAGGTGTATTTTGAACTTAGCGATGACTCGGATGCTAGAAGTGTAGTGTTAACTTGGCATCGTCCATTTTAGCTTCGATACGGAAGTCTGAAGAAAGGTGACTATCAGAGGTGTGATATTAACTTGACAGGCACTCGATGTACTGTTTAGAGGTGTAATGTTAACTTAACAGTAGTTTGTCAGAGGTGTAATGTTAACTTGACAAGAATTGGCTCGTGATAAGAGCAATTTGAGGACCTGTCATTCTATTGATGAGAATTGACAAGTGGAATTTGAAATGCCAGAGGTATAGTGTTAACTTGGCAAATTTGAGAGTTTGTTACTCTATGCAGAGTTAACAAGCAAAGTTTATACCCGACAAAGGGTATTCATTACCAGAGGTATAGTGTTAACGTAGTAATGATTGCATTTGTGGTCCTACCATTCTATGGACGAGAATTGGTAAGGGATTTTGGAGGAAAGAGTGGACTCGAGTCCACTTAGGATTTTTAGCAAACCCTCAGCTATCAACGGATTTGACATGCCTTTACCAACTACCGTTTGAGTTGGGCTAGCCATGTATTCCCCTCAGCATGGTGAGTTGTCGAAGACTTATGTTGGGCTTAAAGGCCAACATTTTCCTCTATCCTTACCCGCGAGGGCGTCGGATCAAATGGGAACGTGTCCCTAGGATTTTTAGCAAATCCTCAGCTGTCAACGGGTTTGACATGCCTTACCAACTACCGTTTGAGTTGGGCTAGCCATGCTATTCCCCTCAGCATGGTGAGTTGTCGAGGACTTATGTTGGGCTTAAGGCCAACATTTCCCTCTATCCTTAGCCGTCGAGGGCGTCGGATGTTTGATCAGAGAGGTGTACTTTAACTTGATCGGAAGAAGAGTACTATTAAGGATAGTACTTCTTCAAGAATTTGCCATTGATCGGCATCATGAGTGTATCGCCATTTGAAGTTATGAGGCGATATGATCCATTTGAGTAGACTGACTCTACTACAAATGGTCCTTCCCATTTGGGCTGAAATTTTCCTTTTGTCTTGTGCGTCATGACCATAGGTCTTCGGACAGCTAAGACAAGGTCGCCTTTCTTGAAAGTTCGCGCTTTGACTTTCTTGTTGAAGGCTCTGTGATACGAGCTTGGTAAAGCTCGATTTGTTGTTGGGCCTGCAAACGCTTGTCGTCTAAGGCTTCCAACTCCTGGAGTCGCTGCTGATGCTTTTCCTCAGTTGTCATTTCCGTGTCAAGGCGACGCGTAGAGAGGGAATTTGTATTTCCAATGGAAGGACGGCTTCGCATCCGTATACCAAGGAAAATGGCGTGGCTTTAGTTGGGGTTCGCACCGTTGTGCGGTAGCCCATAAGCATTCACCCAGCTTGTCGTCCCAGTCTCGTTGACTTTTCGAGACGAACTTTTGAGAAGCTTGCCAATAGTCTTGTTGAAGGCTTCTGCAAGACCGTTAGCAGCAGGATAGTATTGCCGTTGAGGACACACTCTGGATTCTGAACTTCGCGCAGAATCTCTGGAAAGCCTGACTGATGAACTGGGGTCCATTGTCATGGATGATACGCCGAGGCACACCGAAGCGGTAAATAACGTGATGTTTCACGAACTTGATCACGTTAGAAGATTTCACCTCTTTCAAAGGGATAGCTTCGGCCCACTTAGAGAAGTAATCGGTTATCGCTAGAATGAACCGATGTCCTTTCGATGATGGTGGGCTGATAGGGCCAACCACGTCCATCCCCCCACATTTCAAACGGCCAAGTAGAGGTCGTAAAGTGGAGATACCCTGGTGCTTGATGGATGAAATCGCCGTGTATTTGGCAGGCGTGACATCTCTTAGCATAAGTGACAGCATCGGCGATCATCTTGGGCCAATAGTAACCCATCCTTTGGAGTCGATGTGCCAATTTCGGGCCAGGTTGATGAGCTCCACAAGTACCATCGTGGGCTTCTTTCAATACTCCTTGGGCTTCTTTTGATGAGAGGCATCGGAGCAGGATCCCGTCATGCGATCGACGATACAATGTTCGCGAAATCGCATTATAGTAGAATTTGGGGGCTTTCCTCCGAATGGCGCCGCCTCCTTGGTGTCTTCGGGCAGAATGCCCGTATAAGACAAAATCAATGTAGGGAATCGCCAGTCTTTAAGCCCTGAAGCGGTCGACACTTCAAGTGTTTCTTTACCGCGACGATCTCCCGCTGACCCCGGGTAGTCTCCGAGGGGAATTTTTGGACAAATAGGTCGTGGCTATAGACGAATACTTCTCCATTGCTCCAGCTGGAAGAGCTAAGGAAGCAGCGAGGGATGCGAGTGCATCCGCATGTGCATTTTGCCTGCGCGGTACATGGTCGATGTAGAAGTTTGAAAACCTTTCGGCCATGTGAATTGTCGCGTTGTAGTAGGGTACTAGATCTTCATGTCTGGCCTCGTACTCTCCGCGAACTTGGCTGACGATGAGTTTAGTAGAGTCACCGTAAGCCTCGAGATTTTAACGCCAATCTCATCGGCGAATTGCATCCCAATCAATAGAGCGTTGTATTCCGCCACATTGTTGGAACAAGGCTCCATTAGTGAGACAGCTCGGGGATCACATAATTTTGTGGGGAGACAAGTACTACTCCTACCCCCGCCATACGTGTCCCTTTGGGCTTGTCCTTGATGCACCGTCGAAGAAAAGTTGTCATACTTGACTTTCGAACAACGTCTGAGTCAGGCAGACTTCGGCGGCCTCGTCTGGGAGATCCTCATAGAGTTTGGCTGCCCTCGGATCTGGGTGTTCAGCTAGGAAGTCTGCCACGCTTGTCCCTTAATGGCTTTCTGCGGCAGAAATGCATCTCATATTGTGATAGCAATATGGCCCATTTTGCCAGCGGCCATTTAGTGAAGAAGGCTTTGTCATAAGTAACCTCAGAGGGTTGACTTTTGATATGACATTTATAGTCTGGCCTACCAGATAGTGTCGCATTTTCTGGATGGCGAACACTAATGCCAAACATTCCTTCTCGATCGGGTTGTACCGATGTTCGGCTCGATCATTGTTCTACTCAGATAGTAGATTGCCTGTTCTCGTCCTTGTTCATCATTCTGAGCTAGTAGAGCTCCCAGGGAATGATCCATTGCGGACGTACACTAGGAAAGGCTTTCCGGACACCGGAGCTGCAAGAACTGGTGGTTGGGTGAGGTAGTGTTTGATCTCCTCAAATGCTTTTGACAAGCGTCGTCCCAAATGAATGAAACACCCTTTTTCATCAGTTGGCGAAGGGTTGGCATCTCCGGAAAGGTTTGATGAACCTGCGGATGTACGCCAATCGTCCTTGTAATCCCCTGAGCTCCTTGAGGCTTCTGGGGGACTGCATCTCTTGGATAGCGCGGACTTTCTCTGGATCAAATAGATTCCTGTGGAAGTCACAACAAATCCTAGGAATTTGCTACTGGCTACCCCCAGGAAGGATTTGGTGGGGTTCATCTTTAATTGATGAGCCCGCATGATGTCGAAGACCACCTTCAGGTCTGCTATGTGATCACCTTTAGTGCGACTTTTCACCGCGATGTCATCGACATAGCATTCCACCGTTTTCCGCATTTGCTGATGGAAAATGGCGTTCATGGCCCTTTGGTATGTTGCCCCTGCATTTTTCAGTCCGAAGGGCATGACGGTGTAACATATACCCCTAGAGGAGTCCTGAAGGAGGTATGCTTTTCGTCATCGGGATACATCTTGATTTGATTGTATCCTGAGAACCCGTCCATAAAGGACATTCGCTCGAATCCACAAGTATTGTCAATCATGACATCTGTGATTGGCAATGGGAATTCGTCTTTGGGGCAGGCCTCGTTTAGATCACGGAAGTCGATGCAGATCCGGATCTTCCCATTCTTCTTGGCGACGGGGACGATGTTGGCTACCCAGTCGGGATGTTGTTCTTCCGGATGAAGCCAGAATCGATGAGCTTTCTGACTTCTGATTGAATTGCCTCCATTATCTCTGGACGGAACCGTCGCTGCTGGTGTTTAACAGGCTTCATGTCCGGATTGATGTTGAGGCGATGCATAGCCACTTGAGGATCAAGTCCAGGCATGTCCTCTAATTCAGGCGAAGACATCTATATACTCTTGTACAAGAGATATTAGATCCTCTTCTCTGGAGGCGACAGGCCGTCACTTATGAAGATGGGCTTGGGGTTGGTCTCATCTCCTAGGTTGATCTGAACAACCTTGTCATCTGTGGTGGCTCACGCTGTTCAAAAGCGGATATCCCAAGAGCATTCAAATGTTTGATCCAAGGATCTGTATCAGGTTGGATCATTTCTTCAACTTCATCTTCCAGATGGCCTGTTGAAACCATGTTTACTGAAAGCCTTTGAAGATGTTGCCGACACTGACATCTGACTCCCATGATGACGTGTCTGAAGAGCAATCGTTGCTCGACGATTCTTGAGAATCAGAGGCTGATGGGATCGAAGTTGATACATAGCCCAACCCCCTGCGCGTCGATGATAATAATCGGGGGCCTTCCCTTTGGTACAAAGGATCGAAGTAGCGTCCTCCTTCCTTTGCCGAAGTTCAACCCGGGCTTGTTGGTTATATCGTACCCCATTTGCTTCATCATTCTGAGTGCTTTCGATTCATAATGGTCGAGCTGAGGGGATTCCTCCTCGCTTTCCGATTCTTCGCGGGGCATTGGTTCAGACGAGATTCGCCCAAAAAGTATTGGTCTTTGGCCTTTTCGTCTTGCCGGAACCAAGAATATAGATTCCTGCGCATCGCCATTATCCTGGTAGTCCCGAAAGATGATTTTACTGGTACATACAATGATGTCAAAGCATCCATTGCCGACCAGATGTCATCGTCTACGTCGGTAGTAGTATCCGACGGTATTGAATCGGATGCACACGCAGAAAAAATATTCAAAGTCTAGATTCTCATTAATATACAAACCGCCTGCATCGTCGGTGGTATTATCAACATCGAGCTTATTAGTGCTCTTTACAAGTGGTTTTAACTCCCACAGGCACTTTTCTTGCTCGGGCTCAGTGTCAGCCTCATTACCAGAGTCTGGCGCCTCCAGTTGCGGGGTTTCATCCACCGGATCCTGATATAAAAGGGAATCCGTGAAATAATTCTCGACTCCCTTGAACGGATACCTTTCGGCAACCAACGTTTGCACCTTCCCACTCGCGTCAATGTATTTCATGACTTGGTGAAGAGTGGAGGGAACGATGGAGTTGCGGTGGATCCATGGTCGCCTAGCAGCAGATTGTAGGAAGTGTCGGCGTCGATGACATAGCATGTCACCTCCGACTTGAGGCTCCCAATCTGGCACTTGAGCTTGATCTTCCCCATTGGGCGGGTGCCGTTGGCATTGAACCCGTAGATGGTCGTCTGTGTAGGGCTCAGACGGTGGGTAGGGATGCCGAGGTGTTGCATGACTCGGCGGGGCATAATGCTCAATGCGGACCCTGGATCTACCTGAATGCGGTTCACCTCAGATGATCCGATGTAACCTGTGAAGTACAGGGTCGATCATGTTTCCCTTTCACCTGCATATCATCTACCGTGAAGGTGATGCAGGGGGCATTCTGGGAAGTGTGGAGGCAGTCCTCTACATCTTCCTCCTTCGGCACCTGGGTCACGAAGGCCTCAGCATTTGCCAGAGCTTCTTGCAGAGCCTCTCTGTTTGACTTTGATAGCCTCAGGAGTTCATACAAGGTGATGCGTGCCGGGATGTGGCTAGTTGAGCCAAGACATCGAAGTGGTAAGGTGTCGAGGATCCTTCCGCTGCACCTTTTGGAAGGGCTCGAGAGAATCGAGTCTCCTTCTGCTTCGCCACAGGTGGCTTCGTGGAGGGCTTGGCTGATTCTACGGCTGGTTGCGGAGAAGCTGCTGCCGTCTCGCCGTACTGCTTCAAGTATGCCTGTCCTGAACGGGTCCCCGCCATCGGTTGGCTGGGCTCTGCGACCAGGACTATTTGTTTCCTCTTTGAATCAGTCAGCGATGGAACATCATCCTCTGCTTCTCGGAGGAAACACATACCACATGGAAGGACGAAGCTTTTGCCTTGCCTTTGGACTTCCTGTTGGTTACAGTAGTCCATTGTTGTTCATCGACGAGGTCAGGGTGGACCCACATGGTTTCCCCCTGAGGTGTAGGGACGGCTACCAAGCCCTTCTCCTGCTGCTGGTGAGGGTCTGTGTTGACCACTCTTAATTCTCCTCTTGGAATAGGAGTTACCCCCGCAGGCGTTGGAGGTTGTCTCCCGAACTGGAGAACCGACGTTACATTGGCCGTGACCTTCTTCTGCTCTGGTCGGAGCTTGAGCACCTCCGCGTCAATCAAAGCCTGAAGGATGTCTTTGAAGACGTAGCAGCTTTTGGTAGGATGTCCAACATCCTGTGGTACATGCAGTAGTTGGGATTTTCGGTCTTGTCGACTTCCTCCGGGCGTCTAATTTCAGGGAGCTTCAGTCGATTGCTCTTGTTGAGTAGCTTGAAGAGCGAATCGACGTGTTCCTCCTTGAAGGAATACTGCTTGTTGGGGCGTGGCTGGCTTGAAGAGCCACTTGCCCTGCCTGTTTGAGGTTTGGTGGGAGATTTGGTCTCGTCGCCAAATTATCCTTCCGCTTCGTCTGGAGGGAGGTGTCGTGGTGCCGGTGCACGCCTTGTCGACCTTTCCGGCCGCAGCTTGCCTTCCTCTGCCTTGACACGGGCAACAATCTCCTCAGCCTGTTCACCTGTTGGACTAACTGCTTCCAGGTGCGGCTTTCAGCAACTCCTATTTGAGCAAGGAGTGAGGTTTGGAGATTGTGGGCGGCATGTTTCCACCAGGGTGGCCTGGGTCATACCGCTTGGGCACCGGAGTGCCGTGTTCCGAAATCTTTCCACGAAAGATTTGACGGACTCCCCTCTCCGCTGTTTGGTAGCTAAAAGGGTGGGCATTGTGACTTCGGAGTCATCTTCAAAGAAGCGTGTCAAGAACAGCTTCTCTAGATCCCCCAGTTCTTGATAGAAACCCTCCGGGAGCTTCATAAACCACTCAAAAGCCAACCCTTTCAGGGTGCCGATGAACAGTCGCGCCAGAATGGCGTCATTATCTACCACATTCCCGGTCTGGGATTTGAAGTAGTAGATGTGCTGGTTGGGTGACCCCCCGTCGAATGCTTGGAGGGTTGGAGCCTTGAACTTAGGAGGGTATGGAACTAAGTCCCACTCAGCCGGATAGGGCCGGACCACTCCAGCTTCTTGGAGGTCCTTGCGATTGGCAAGGGCCTCGAGGCGTCGTTCCAATTGACTCATCCTCTCAGCATGAGTCTTCTCCTGGTCTTGGTCGCTTCTTGCCTGCGACGAGGGCTTGGACACATCCGAGGTAGATCGTCGTGTCTCGTCGGAAGGTTCGGAGGGTGGGCTTCCTCCCTTTCTCCCTTTCCCCTTCGGGTCTAGGAGAAGATCTCGCTCTTTCTTCAAGCAATTTCTCAAGCATATGCTTAAGGGAGTCAATGGATCTCTGTTGAGAGGCGATTATATCCATCTGGTGCTTCTGCGTCTGTTCTAAACGCCTGGCCGTCTCCTCAGGAGTGTCTGCCATGTAGGCGGAAGCCTCCTTCTCGACGGAAGAGTTTGAAGCCTGCGACTCCACTATAGCGGAGTGAGAATCACCCTTTCTATGCCGCGGGCTAAGGCATTATAGTCAATTGGGGGAATGGCCCCTGTCGGGGTGCGAGTGTGTTGATACACCCCCTCCGGCTCAGAGTCAGATTCCTCTGAGTTGACCATTGGTTGTTTTCCCTTGCTTCTGCTAGTCATATTTGCAGTAAGCTCCGGGTATTCAACATCTGAGAAGGTTCTCCTCCTGTGGAGCGTCTTCTTTTGGCTGACGGGGGAATCAGGGTCAGCTGTCTGATTAAGGAGCACGCTGGTGCACCCTGACCCATAATGGCATCCAGAGAGCATATGGATGAGTTGTTGACAGCAGCATGACGAAGTGGCTTGATTGGCACTTCTTTTCCTTGTCAATAATCCCTCAAATCCGTGGGAGGGGGATTAAAGAGACTGGTCTCGCAACGTCGAAGACGGGAGACAGTCATGTGCTGTTCAGCCTGGACGCAGACTTCAGGGACGCGGCTCTCATGACGCGGCTGTATGACGCGCGCCGCGAGTCTCGCGTTGCTGCCTGATGCGTTTAGGCAGAGTTGCTTGAGAGAGAGGGCTGCTGGGCCCCACGCCTATGAGTGCGTACTTCCTGCGTTTGAAAAGACGCGGAGGTTTCACCCTGGCGTTTGATGAGTTGGTCCTCAGAGGACTCAACTTGAGGGGTCTCGCGTTTGGGTCGCCAAACGCGGATCTCACGCACTGGACGAGGTGCGGGCAAGGCATCAGATTGTACGCCGCGTCCACCCCCAGTCAGACAACCAACGGTTCCGACTTGGAGTTGACGCGCGCGTCTCCTCTGTCGACGCTCAGCATTCCGGTTGCGTCGAGGAGGTGGAGAGAAACAAACAACATCCTGGTTTATAGAACCAAGAGTGTTCACCACGCGGGTCTCCTGAGAGACGTTGACGCGGGTATTCTGCGCGATGCAGTTGATCGCCAGCAGCAGTGGTGCCTGGGACCACGCGGGCCTTCTGGGAGGCGTTGGCGCGTGTGTTCTGTGCGACGCGGTTGATCGCAACAGCAGTGCCTGAGGTCACGCGGGCCTTCTGGGAGGCGTTGGAACTTGTCTTGGCACAGTGGGCATCGGCACCCGGCAGAGCCTCAGATTGGGCTTCGGGTAGCTTCTCAGTTGAGACCCTGCGGCAGACGCGGGTCTTTGGGCTCTTGGAGCCAGAAGAGAGGAACTCTTCATACTTCGCCTGGTCGAACTCGACAACGAGTGTTTCGACCATCTTCCCTACGGAGAACATCATCCTGCGTCACGATCTGTTCGTCAGTGACGAAAGTAGTCCCCAGCGGAGTCGCCATCTCTTGTTTGACACGGAGAGGGGGTTGGCTGTGTAACGTTTCCTGGATTCAGATGGAAAAGATTACAGCCGGCTTAATCTTCCGGTTACAAGGGAGGGGGAATATTGAATCTTGAATTCCCCCTTTGTTTAGTGCTGGGTTCTTCGTGTGGCGGTGGAGAGTGAATCTTGTTCTCCGTTGACCGGATGACTGTTCGGACCGTCGGGGATCTTCTCTTCGGTCGGTAGATGGAGTAACTCAGCTCCGTCTACCAAAACTCTAGAAGAGGAGGTAGGCGAAGAGCGGCTAGTACTCAGTAAGCTCGCTGAATGGTTTTCTCTCTCTCTGTCGATGATCTCTCTTTTGCCCGATAATCGTCGTCGTCCTCTCTTGTTGTTGTGCCCCGTCCCCAATAGTGACGGGACTATTTATAGGGTTTTTAGGGGGTGATCGTGCCCCCTAAAAGTGCTCCACGATGAGGGCCAACTTCCCCGCTACATGGGCGGCGGATGGCGCCATAATCGGGGTAGTTGCAACCGAGACGTGGGTGTCGAGCCGACGCGTCTTGATGCTGAGACGCGGGCTTCGGGCCGACGCGCCTTGATGCTGAGACGCGGGCTTCGGGCCGACGCGCCTTGATGCTGAGACGCGGGCTATCTCTCGCGTCTTGATTGTCACATTTAGCCTTGCGCCTGGATCTTGGATCTCTGTGTTTTGGTGGCTTGTCTTGGTGATTTTTAGACAGCCTACATAAAGCTCCATTGAAAATTTGGTCTGGGAAAGCTGCTCAAGATCATGATGTGCTGCGGGAGTTTGGAAGTCCGACCTACTTCAGTGCCAAGAATGGTAAGGTGAATCCGCGAGCAAAGAGGTTTGTCTATTTGGGCGTCAAGAGGAACAGCTACAGGTTGTGGGACCCCAAAGACAAGAAGATCGTAATGAGCAGGAATGTCACATTTGGAGAGACTTCAGTGTTGAAGTCCACCGTCTCTCAGCAGGTGGAGAGGACAGAGACCAAGGAAGTATCGCAGCGGGCGGAGGTTGATGCTACTCCATCATCTCCAATTGGTTCGACATTAGAGAAGACTTCATCGGATGTGACACCGGGTGGAGATCTTGAAACCAAGGGTGATGAACAGGTTGAAGACATTGCTGAGGATGTCGAGGTGCTTGCAGCCATTGGAACCAAGGTGAAACCACGCTCGTGGTTAAAGAAGCATGAATCTTAAGCTTGTGATCGCGACAAGTTCAAGTTGAAGGCTGTTGTTCTCCATGATGGTCGAGGAAGAGGTTCATATGACTCAGTCTGTTAGGTCACTACTGCAAACACAGGTACCAGTATTTGAGCTTGATGAAGCTCATTTAATGAACTACGGTTGGCTTGATCCTTTGGGCAAGGTACGTAGGCAGCCGTAAAGGCGCAGCCAGTTGGTGATGCAACTCTTATGAAGCTATTTGGGTTCTTGAGAAGCTGTTTGGATCTTCACGTAGAGGTGAAGAGTTGTGCCCGATAGAACTTCACGTAGAGGTGGAGAGGCTTCACGTAGAGGTGAAGTGTTGTGGCTAGTTGGACTTCATGTAGAGGTGAGGTGTTGTGATCTCGATGAACAGGTGATCTTCCGGTGAGAATATGTTGAGCTTGCATAAGGAGTGGTCTGCATCCAGTTGAAGCCGATGATGTTTGGTGTGCTCTACGCAGACTTGGTTGGACCGTCAGTGGAAGACAGGTAGACTAGATAGAGCTAGTCAGTTGGAGAGTCAGTGTTGGCTCGTGAGGAAGTCTTCGTGAGGTCGTGAAGTTGCGGAGGAGGAGCCACTTTGGTGATCGGCATGTATGGAAGTTCTTCTAAGGTGAAATGCAGGGAAGGCATGTAGCTGAGCTACAGATTTCAAGCCGAGATCGTGTGTCGATTTCGTCCGGAGCGGACAAGCCGAGATCGTGTGTCGATTTCGCCAGGTGATAGACTGGGGTACGTTGGAGATCGGCTCAGATTTGAAAAATCTTCACCGAGGTGGAGATTGTTGGGGGAGGAAGTCGTCGAGGAAGTCGACGAAGGGAAGAAGAAAGAGAATCAGAAATCAGCAGCAGCACAGGCGCACGGTCGACCGGCCCGGTCCACCGTCAGCAGAAGAAGTGGCTCGGTCGACCGGTCCGGTCGACCGAAGTGCACGCTAACATGCACAACGTAGCGGTCGACCAGTCCGGTCGACCGCAGGAGGAGATCGGTCGACCGGGCGGTCGACCGACTGAAGTGCCCCAACTCTCGGTTGGGCACGGTCGACCGGCCCGGTCGACTGGTGCATGAGGTCGATCGACCGGCCAGTCGGGTCTGCATGTTTCGGAAAGAGTTATTTTTTAACCCTATTTAAGGGCTGTGTTGGATTTCTAGGGTTTGAATCTTTGAGGCATCTTGAGAGGTATCTTTGAGAGATCAGAGTGAAAAAAAAATTAGGGTTTGTGTGCAATCAGGGAGGAGAGTAGAGCAGAGGCAGAACTTTCACGATCCCCATTGCTGTAAGTATTAATTTGTTGAAATCAATAGAAACCCTCCCCCTTTCTTGCCCCGAGGACGTAGGCATCAAGGCCAAACCTCGTTAAATCTGTGTTTCTGTGCTTTTCTCTGGGATTGTTTGTTGTGCTAGTTTGTGGTACTGTTCTTTGTGCATTGGAGATTTAGGATTCCTCTGTGGAGTTGTTGTCACCGCACAACAATCCAAACATTATAAATATGATTACTACTTTATGTATGTCTCTGGAAAAAAACAAAAGAACAATATATTGTCTTAGACACTCGCGCGCAAAATAACATGGCTCTATTAATTAAAATGAAGAAATTTGCTAGAAAAATAAGTGACATAATGAAACACATTTCCTCACATGCAGATCTCCAATGCCCTAAAGATTAGTAACAAGAAGCGCAGATAGCAACACCATCTCCTATAGCTTGGGCCGCGTAAAAGTCTGTAATTTGTAAATGACTTACAACCTAATTACAACTACGGCGTTTATTTGAACCGTAATTCGTAAAAGACTTACGCAACCCAATTACTACTCACTTGCAACCCAATTACCACTCACTTACAGCCCAGTTACAGTTAATTTTGTGGTCATGCAAATTGTATTATTTTTTTATGTTAATATTAAAATTTTTAATATTTAACATTTTTAATATTTATTTGCAATATTAAAACTTTTTAAATCACCAAATAGTTAATTTTGTAGTCAATTTTTTCACTTACGACTTACACATTACGACAAACAAACACTGTAAAATACAATACACTTTTCCACTTACAACTTTATATTACCAATCAAACACCATAAAACTTACATGCATGTAACTCATTTATAACTGTAAAAGACTTTACCAATTATCACTTACGAATTACGGCCAGTTACGACAACCAAACAGTTACAAAATTTGAAAAAGGAGAAGTCTTTGTCGAAGGTTCTATATCAAACAGGCAGATCTTGCTTAATCTGAACTTTTAGTCAAATTGAATGTTTTTTCCCCCTCAAAGTTGAACGGAACACCCCATTATTTATGTGTTAATATCCAAATTAAGCCACATTTTTTAAAGATCAATACCATGTTGAATTGCTCTTGTTTCTTTAGATTTCTCCACAAAAGCATGAAATTTATTTTGCTTTCTGTGTTACCATTTAGCCAGTGAATAGAAAATCTCATTAAAAAATGCATGTCGGATATTTCATTCGACATGCTACTCCAGATCAAACAAGAGAACCAAATATAATTAAGTTATCACATGCTAGCTCTAAGTTTGAGAATACTGAGGAGTAGTGACATTGCACTGCAATATAAGATAAGAAAAAAGTTTACCTATAAGAACTTATTGCTACAATTTACGATAAAAGAAGGTAAAATTGATTGAGATGATTTGAAAAAAAAAAAATGTGCCCGGAGAAAAGTAATGTAGAATTCATTTAGTATTTTTTTGACTCAAGGAAATAACTTATACACTAACAAACCCATGCATTGCAAGATCATAATATATAAAATTTTACAGGTACTTGTTTAAGCCCGGCATAGCCAGAAATATGTAATCCAAATAGCAAGGCTTTATCAAAATCAATCGAGCGAAGCGAGTGAGGTTTTCTCATGTGACTCATATATTAATTTTGTCTGTCATCAAAGCGAGCAAGAGAGAGAGAGAGAGAGAGAGAGAGAGAGAGTAACACCATTCGCCGCCACCGCCCGCTTCTCTCCCCTCACCGTCCTCCTCCTTCTCCACCCCTCTTTCTCCTTCGGCCCCCTCTCCTTTCGATCGAGAGAGAGAGAGAGAGAGAGAGAGAGAGAGAGAGACGCCAAGATCTCTCCCCTCACCCCTTATTCTTCTCATATCCGTTTGTTTCTACATCCTTCTTCCTCTCCTCTCTTTCGGTCGGTTTTCACCACTACCAGTATACTAGTTAAGTATCTTATCACAAAAGAGATCCGAATTGAAACTTATCAACAAATAATTGTGTCCCAGTACTAATTGGATTGTGAAGATTAATATTCTTCTTATTCCGTTGTCTCTTTTTTTTTTCCCCCCCTTATTCAGACACTTCCACCCAATATATTTTCTACTTCTATTTGCTTGGGCAAGCCTTGAGGCCCACAGTTGTGTTTGATATTGGGCCAGACCCAGGCTCCAAAACAAACTCTCCACTTTTCTTTTTGCCCCCACAATAAATAAATAAATAATAAATCCAAATAATCCTGACAAAAAGGTAACAGAGGGTTCCTGTCCCCTCCCTCCCCAAAATGGCATTCCATCTCAGCCGTCCATTCTGTGCCGCCCGTCGCCGCTGTCCATCTCCAGGGTACGCCGGCCCCGCGTCTCGTTCTCCGCTCATTCTTCCCTCCAGAAAGTAACGCAATCTATAAATGCTCTCTCTTCTCCTTTTTGAATTTGAAATATGTTGGAGAGTTTTTTGTAAAATGTTGTTGTTGGGCCCGCAGTTCGGAAGGCCGTACACGTCGGTGATGATCGTGCCGACGGGGGTGGGGTCGGCAATGCCGGTGGCTCGGACGCTCGCTTCCGTCGTAGATTGCCTTATCTCTCACCCCAAGGCACTCTTCGCCGCTGGTATCTCTTATCTTTTTTGCTTCCTCTGCTGAGGGTAATTTGGTCTCATTATTTGCTAGGGTTAGATTTTGAGCACGTGCAATGCACGTGCTATTATGCCTGATGTATGAAAAATTCTTCCTAATAATTTGTTTCTAACTCGTTAGATGGTTACCTAAGTAGCTGGTCTATAACTGAGAATGAGCCGTCCAAATGGATGATTCACCAAGTTTGTCGTGATGTACATCATGCAATTTTGATACCTCTCAACTATGAATCCAGTGATTTTAAAATGAATGGTTTATCAGGATTAGAACAAATGAGACAACTTGGTAGGTGTTTAAATTACATGGTTTATTATACACAAGAATCGTTAGGCATATAGGTCATGATTAATGATGCGTTTCATCCATGTTGATGGCCCACTATGAGATTTTAGGTG
Organism: Agave tequilana; assembly: GCA_038442645.1. Lineage (NCBI taxonomy): Eukaryota > Viridiplantae > Streptophyta > Magnoliopsida > Asparagales > Asparagaceae > Agave > Agave tequilana. The sequence continues at coordinate 18,245 of JAVJIF010010830.1, forward strand.
GTTGAGTCGCCTCAAGAACACTTTATCCTTATATTATTAGTTCTACAATATATATGCATGTATGCACGTATTCATGCATGCACTCGTTTGGGCTTTTGCCCCATCCTTGTTTCTCGATAATAATATGGGTTGTATCAGGGTAATACGCAATTTAAAACATTTTGATCAAACAAAAGAGAGAATTCAATTTGCAAAACATCTTTATGCAACCGTCATCATTAGCATCTTAACTTTGTTCAGTTAAATGGAGTTGGATGAAACAGGCTCCATGATGAAGGATTCAATGAAGTTCAGCAACTAGCTGTCAAATTGGTGTCAATCCTTTCTTGATTGGTGCCAAATAAACTGCCGAGAACCATAAAGAATAGAGGACCTTGCTTTAATCTTAAAAGACTAGTTAGCTTTCTCCAACTGCTCAACTCGGCGAAAGGTCTGGAAAAAGGGAAAAGATGATAAGTTTTCTATAGGGCATACGTAGGGACTAGAACCAAATAAAACACATTCCTGTGCCACACTTATAACAACCCATATTATTAAATATGGTCCTTATAACGCTTTTGCCGAACACATAATATTAAACAAAAGAAAAAAACATTTTAATGGGAAGACATTTCATATATAAGGTTCTTATCACACTTTTACACAATGCATATTATTAAACAAAAAAGAATGTTTCATTGCATTTTTCTTTAGTATTTAGGTTTCCTTGTTAAACTTATTTGTGGTTTTCAAGACAATTTTTGGCTTTAAAGTTTGAAACTGAGGTCTTAGAATTGATGTTTGATTTTTTGCTTTCCATGGAAGCAACTCCTTTCTATTTCCTTATATATTAGGTTATGTTTGTATAGATATTAAAGTTGCCAGCTACTACTTTATAATTCTTAATTGTAATGTCTTCAAGGGCGTGTGCGCGTGTGTCTGTGCTTGCATGTGTACATATACACACATTCTTAATGCGTAATTATAAATGAATCAAGGAGCTCTCCCAAGCCTACCCAACCCCAAAATAATGAATGAACTAATACTATCCTCCCACAACCCAAATAATGACTGAACTAAGCTTATCCTCTTTGTAATACATACCACTCTAAGTATTGTATCCCTGCCCTTCTTCTCATATTGTGAATATAGTAAATCATAACATAACAAAATTGAATCATTGTAAAATTACTCTTAACTTTGATTTTACTGGTATTCTTTATACCATGTTTTCAAATATTGACCGATTTTGATGTATATCGGCAATATCGTATCGGGTTTTGAGGTACCCGATACGATATTAACCCAATAATATAGTCAATACTGAGGCCGATATTGCCGATACTAACGACCAACATTGACGATTTTGATACTAAAATACATTGGCTGATTTTTTTCACATTTATTTTCTTGCCTTTCCTATTGTTTAAGAATATTTTTTATACATGTCATAATCAATTATCTAAGATGTGGTCCGCTATTTGAGAGATAGGTACATCATGAAGATTAACATTTAACACAAGGTAGGGGCAAAACCGAACAATATATAAAAAATGAGAGGGGGTGAAAAATAAAGTTTGAGAAAAAAAGAAGGGTATAGACACATTTTCTCTTCTTTAAAAAAAATCATCTTGGGCTACTTTCCTAGGGCTCAAATTTCAGATAGAGTTTCTATAAAAAGAAATTGACGAGACTCACAGGCCGAAAACAATCCTCCTTTTTGACCCACGAAGGAAGTTAAAGAGACTAATGCCCCCAACTCCACTTGGTGGACCAGGTAAGTATGGTCTCAAATCTAGTCAAAGTAGAAAAATAGCCCAATTAGGGTGAATTGATGGGTCAGGTTAAAAGGAAATAAGGTGTCAGATTAGTTTCATGTTGAGTGGGAGGTTATTAGATTGTATAGTTCAATAAAATTGGTTAAGACTCCATTAAGGATTTCCTCTTTTGGGTCAAATTAGGTGTCATTCTTAATAACAAATCCATTTAGTTGCGCATTTCTCATATTAGGCTTCAACCAAATTCCTAACAAGGCTAAAATCATGAATTTACTTCAGTGATAGTTCATTCCTTGTTGTATTGGCCAGAAATCAGTGTGTATATTTGAATCATACATTGGGATGAGCATTTGTATAGAAGTTGGATTTTCTTATCAGCAAAGCTAAATAAGCATGTAAATCTTGATACCTAATGACGCAAAATGATGTTTCTGTAATATCATAGTGTAGGTGCATGCAACTTTAACAGATATATTAAAATTGTATCATTCACATATATCCATTTGAATCATACATCACACGGAGAAAGATTTTTTAAACCTTACTCAAAAGGTGCGGTGCACAGGTCCAACAAGCTATCAAATGCGCAAAGCTGTTAAGTGACTAGTTGATTCAGAAGTATCAATTTTTATGTATAGAGTGCTCGCTATCACTAGTATGTAAAGTTTCCTGGCTATTGAAGTCATCATTTATCCTAGATTTTTGGATGATACTTTTTGAGCACTCCATGGTGTACATGTCTTTATTATTTATTGTTTTATCATTACTTCTATAGTGTAAGGTGAACTGCTGAATCTTTGATCGAACTCTTGAACGATTACTTTTATTTATGTCAAGCTTAATGCACATAATGCATAATTTCTTCATATACCTCCAATCTTTGTTGTATCACAGTGTTTATTTGGTGCAGGCTTCATGAGCGCAAGAATTTCCTGTATGAGTGCCCCTAAATCCTGCATGTGGTGAAATGGTAGGTGTTGAATGCGGCAATGCTTTACTGGCCAATGACAAACTTCTTTTATGCTGAGGGATATGCACTCGATTTGCCGAAGAATCTTGGGCTCTCCAACCTGTTCACCAAAATAAGGTATATTAAAATAATAATCCTAATATGTAACCACCAAATAATAATCATGATTTTTTATGTTCATGATCTTATGGATGTTGTGGACTTGTAGGAGGAGTGGTGCTTCTCAACTCCTTGTCATTCATTCAAAATATAAGGGCTATTATTATAGATGTATTTGAAACAATGGTTCTGTTCTGATTTGATGATTCTTTGCTGTAAAAATTATAATTAAAGAATGACTTGATAAAACACTTTATGTTAAATTTAAAAAGTAGATTTAATATCTTTTGATTTGACTAGGGCTTGATAATTTTAATTATTCTATATTGGAAACATATAAGCTTGAAGATCAAAATTATTGCCCATTGCATTCGCAAGTACCTCGGTAAAACATAGTTACCTCAGAGTCATAATACACTGATAAAAAATGCTTTTTATTGGTAGGCTAACTAGATTTTTTTCTACTGGAATATAGGTAGGTTTGGTGCTTGACGCTGGAATGGAGAAGGAACTTCGTATTCACCACTTACAGGTTGCTGATGCCACAAGGGCTTCCTTAGGCTTGCCAGCTGTGGAATATATGGTCACTGATAGACCGATGCAGGTGCTCGTCAAACTCATTATATATATATTTTTTCAAATGATTTGGGGAACTTAGTTGCACCAACTTATTCAGCTTTATAATGTTGACCTTTTCCTGTACACCACAATACTCCACGTCATTTCGAAATAGATTTGTCCACTATATTTCTTCATCTTAAGGTAATTATGGGCAAAATGTTATATCAATTTACATTCTTTCTTTCCAACCAGGTTAACCAAAACAAAATGGTGCATTGATATAATATGCTAAAAGAAATAGTTGCTAAGTGCTATAGTATAGTAAATTCTACATTCCATGTTGTTGAGTGTAAAACTTGTTTGGTATAGATTGTTAATCCATAACTCACTAGTGTAAGCATTTGGGTAAAGTGGTTATTTAACATGGTATGAGAGCATCAGGTTTAAGAGGTCTTGGTTCAATCTAATCATTGGCCATTAAGGAATATGTTTATTTAACACCATCTAACCCTCATTTTCAAGAGAATCATATTCGCTATGAAGGCCTTTCCACGTGACCCAAAGACCCGCTTGAGGAGGAGAATTATGTTTGCTTGATATACACTGTTAGCCCACAGCCCCTCAACTTATGCTCTTGGGCAAAGTGGATGTGAAGTAGTGATGCTATGTGCAGTTAGATTATTATAATAGAATGTTTTTGCGTACACTTTTAGGAGTGTTGAAGGGGAAAAATTAGTATCATCCTATCCTTTCTCTTGTAAATTAATATGCTTGTGACATTGTGTCTGCAAAATAGTAGTCGTCTTAATGATAAATCTGAATAGGATCTTTTGACATTCTTGTATGGTCTCTATTCAGATTAATTGTCTTCAGTATGATCAAGACTATGCTATATATAATTGCCAGTCTGAGCTCAGATAAAAATTATTCAATTTGTTTACTCTGAGATAATTGAATACATTTTTGTCATTTTCTCCTTTTTATTAGATTGTAAACCAGTTTTAAGTGAACCTTTTCTAGGCTTGCTTCCTAGTTCAATGCACTTAAACTTTATAACATATACTTTTGGTCTTCTACATGCCAATTGGCCTCTCTTTTCCCTAGTTGTGTTTGCTAGGAATTTGTCACCTACAATTAGATAGTTGTTATCAGGCTTCTAGCTGGTTGCATAACTTTGGTCAACTCTTAAAGTGGAACCTTCAGATTTTTCATGCACCATATAGGCAGCCAATTTGATGAGAAGACGCTTGGATGAAGCGGATCATGATGATTAAGCAATTGTTACACTTTAACATCACTAAATGACTGCCAATTTTTTTTTCCTTAAAAAAATTGATAACCAATTTTGTGTATAAATTCATTCACATAAAATCTCACGCTAAACTAAATTGCAAAGTGGCACTTTGATGTTTTATAGGTTGAGATATGGATTGATCCTAAATGTGGGATATCGACTGGGAGAATTAAACACCCTGGTTCATTATTAAGGGCAGTACAAACTCTAATTAATCAGTATAAAATAAACATTGTTGCAGTTGTTGGGTGCTTTCCAGATGATGATATAGATGAAATTGAAAATTATTGACAAGAGGAAGTGAGTTAATTATTTAACACGTATTTTGGTAATAAAGGATTTATGTCATGCTCTATACCATTTGAATTGTATTTTCCAAAGAATTTGAGTTTCTGTTCTTTTCTCTTTTTAGTTTCTTTTCTTTTTTCCCCTTCTCTCTCGTGTGTGTAGCTTGAAAATTAAAATCTGAAGAAGGTAGCCTCAATTTGTTTAAACTTTGCTGTTTTGATTTCTGCAGGGGGTAGATTTGTTGGCTGGTTTTGAGGCAGTTATTAGCCATCTTGTTGTAGAGGAGTTTAAGATTCCATGTGTTCATGCACCTGCCTTATCACCTCTTCCTTTGAGCTCATTGCTGTCCCTGAGGTCTGCTGCCAAAGAGGTTCGAAGAATTCTCATGCCAAATGACCTTTTCTAACTATGCGCTAAATCTAACCATTTCTTAATTTACAGTCAATTTGGATTTCTATGAATTAAAAGCTTTTTACTGGTTATAGAATTAATTTGCATCCTCCCAAAACAGATGGGATTATGGTCAGATAACCGTCAGAAACATTTTTTTTCTTGGTCATACAAAATCATTTGAAATTACTAATTTGCGTCAGTTGACCTGTCTACATCTATGTGGCACACACACTTCTATCCTGAAGCTGTCTTGTTGAACACACATATAGGCACGACACTTCTTGTCGTGTCATTGCTATTTTGTTGGTTCATTTCAGAATTTGCATTGGTATCTAGTGTCGTGTCCGTGTTGATGTATCCCTTGCCTGTGCTTCTTTGGTCTATATTGATGATGCTTGTCAGTACCTGTCTACTTGCTGATCACTGATTCTAGGTGTGATATGGAAGTCTGGGAACTGGAACTATTTGTATATCCTTTTCAGGGATCTTTGGTAGTTTGAAGAATGACACCTTCACATTTGGCTGTATTTCGCATTCCATTTATACAGCTTTGATGCACATATGATGCTTGTCCTTTTGGTCCCGATTTTGGAACCGTGTTTTATTGGGTTCTTATTTGTATGCGACTTGGAATATGGTCTAAATATTAGTGTAAATCAGTTTGTTGCTACTCTTTTATTTAGCATTTGTTGAATGTGGTTGGCTGTTAGAGTTTGTTTACAGTAGAGTTAGAAAAATGACAGAGTTGACTCGCCAATGGCAATGGGGAGAAAGTAAGTTATAGTTTTTCAACTTTTTCTTATACTCCAAATGTCTCACACCACTGTTTTTTTACTCTAGCAGGAGCAAAGTCTAACGGCCAATCTTATTCAACCAATATTGAATGAAGGGTAACACTAATTGAAACTAGTGTATTAATATATGGAGCACGCAATTTTCAAACAGTGAACAAAGATTGAATTGATTCGGATTGATTTTCAACATCCTTCTGCAATCTAATTCTTCCATCTAATGTAACATTCCTCAATGTAATTCACCTACCATAAACTAATAGAAGAAACTCGTGGACTTAATCTTACATATAAAGTAGTATTCTGTAAGGGTGACAATATGAGTGACCTGCAACTTTAGAAGTACAGTTACTAGTGATTCTATATCTGTCTTTGACATGTGCAAGACTCTGATTCTTGTCTGCCAGTGTGTCACATGCGTTGGACACCAAATTTATTGACTTAAAAGGTAAAACCATACAATTGCATGTTGAGCTTAAAGGAAGCTCAGAAATGTAGGTGCTAGGAAGGCCAAAAATCTGCCTTAATTTCATGCAAAAACTAAAAAACGCCGACACAAATTAGACAGGGTCCTAAAATACCTAACACCTCCTGAACATTTGAGGGGTATCATGGGTTTTTGTTAGGCAGCAATAAAACATGTGGTGTGTCTGTCCCTGTCCGTGTCTATATATCTGTGTGTTTATCGTCCTATCATGGTTCACAGTCGCGGTCTCGGCCGTCGACTCGGCGGGTACTGAGACAGATCGATCTCGGCGACTCGGATCGATATCGGGCGATACGCGCAAAACGCTACATAGAAAGCTCAAAAAATTCTGAAAAATCACGACAAATCTTAAAAAAATGTAGACATCCACATTCATGTATCACATATCTAAAATATATCACTTAATACGCTAAACATAAAGCGAAAGTATAAATACACGCGTCGTCGGTATAAGCATATCAAAATATATGCACAATATAGTAAATTGTACAAACTACATTCATAAATACATGCCAATGTAGTTATTTCTATATTGAATTGCGATGAGGCACAAAATCATCATCATAATGCCTATTCGACCGAGTCAACTCCGATTCTCGGCCGAGTCGGTCTCCTCTGAGTTGAGTCGACCGACTCGTCACTCGGACTCTCGTCTCGGAACGGGCCGAGACGGATACGACTCGGCCGACTCGTCTCCGACTCGGCCGAGTCTTTGAACCGTGCGTCCTATCGGCATGTCTCTGTATTCTACCTATCAAGGATTTACCATGTTCCCGAAATGCTATCTTCACCTAATGGAATCCACTTTTGTTGCTGGGTAACCTGTTAAAGTATGCCCTGAGCTCAGTGGATTCTGTGAGACCCAATTGAGTGCCATTTGGTCTAGATGCCTTATCTGGAAGCTCGCCAGATGCAATTCGTTGAACAGGAGGAAGCAGAAAATGATTAAAATTCAGAAATGTAAGACTAACACTGGAGGAATGAAGAGAGTGAGGCATTTAGGAGTTAGGATGCACAACAAAGAAGGTACTTAATTAAAAATGGCTTGGATTGTGATATACAAGGGTCAGCTCACTTGGGAAAACATTATACTTCTTGTGCTTATGATCGTACCTCGTGTCCATGGGAGGAAAATAACAATGTATTTGCAACCAAAAGATGGGGCTGGAGGGAGCACAGACGAGTATACTTCGTGGAAGTTTATGTAAGCAGACAAGGTAGAAAACACAATATGATATAAATTTTCCAGCTTTATTACAGGAGGACACCAATATCACAAAGTCGGGATTTATTACATCAAAGAAACAAAGTAAAGAAAACAAAGATCCTCATGAGCTGGAAATAAAGGCGAGACAACTACTGAAGCTCTGCAACACGTTCAAAGTATTTCTGATCCAACGGAGTCTCTGAACCTGGATCTGAGCATGCAAACTGAGGGTCATCAATAAGCGATCTAATGAGTGATAAAATGATGAAATCAATAGTAGTATAGTATAATAACAATTATTACATTAGAATTATATTACAAGTATAATAACAATCAGTATAAAACTGGGTTATAACAAAGACAATTTGTAAGGATCTCATATGTCAGGAATTTATCAATGTATATATGTTATTTTAAGTGCTGTAATTTGAAATTTTAGTAGTGTGTTATTTGAAATTGACTGATGAAGACATTGTTTGTGTTTTAGGTAGATTTGGTACATACCCGGAACCACGACAGAAGCCCCTGGCGCTGAAGCAAGACGTATCGTTAAGTGCTTAGTATATAAACACTATAAATAGGACGGGATGCCAGTCATCCCCGGGAACCTCGCGTTGGAATTCTCTTTAGGTTGCACAACCTGTATCTTGGGTCCACCCAAAATACAGACGCAATCTTACCTATCAATTTTTTCACCCCGGTGTAAGTTATCTAGTGTCAGTGTCACTTAAATTACTGGATCTGATCAATAACAGTGTTTATAACATGTATACAAGGTAACATGATTTTTTTAGTAATTTCAGTTACACTAATTGTGTCATTATCAGTTAATGGTATTGTATAATTGGTTAAAGTTTCCATAAAAAAATCAACATAATGGTTAAAATTAATAATCTGATTTTCTGGAATTTTTCATTACTTATGGCTATTTTCAATTATTTTTCTAAAGAGCAAACAATTAATAATTCAAACAATTCAATTTCAAGGAATGAGTAAGTATTTACTAAAATATATTCACACAGATTTTATGCAGGTACAAACTGAATAATTCTAGAGCCAAATATTTAATCATTGGTACAAAATTTAAATCATGAAATTTACTGTTTTCATAAGGCTAGAAAATTAAATAAGTAATTTTATAATTAAACAGTAAAAAAACAAATATAAAAAAATTCAACTACCACAATAAAATATAATATATTTAAAGAGAGTAGAAAAACACTCACTGAGTTTGTCATGGATCCCAAACAAATTAATTTCAGAGCAAAATATTTAATCATTGACACAATTTAAATCATGAAAATTTGCTATTTTCATAAGAGTAGAAAGTTAAATAAACAATCTAACAATAAACATTAAACAAATAAATTACAAAATTTTAATTACCACAATAAAACATAATTCTTCTGAAGAGAGTAGAAAAACACTCACCTGAGTTTGTCACGGATCCGAATATCGAATTATCTAGTAAATTCGGAAATCTAAACCAATTTAATTCAATTTAGACAACTGGTTATAATAAATATTTTAATTTAGGTTATTTTAAGTATTTTGGCTGCCAAAATAATTTTACAGAGCTACAAATTCAGTTTGTGATTTTATACAATTTTTCTGGAATTTTCTTGCTCTATTTCCAATTTTTTAATTTAAATAAGCCTAAAATCATTTAAAATCCTTAACGAGTCTGTATGCTATAGTAACAGATCTGGTGCTATAGTACAGGTCTGGACTGTTACATTACAGGTCTGGACTGCTACAATACGGGTCTGGATTCTTTAACAGTCTGTATCTATGTCTTTGGTTAGGTTCTGTGCTCTGCACAAACCTGATATGACCTTGTGATCAGTGGCGTAGCCAGGATTTCAAAGTTGGGGGCACAAAATAACATGCAATAATGTCAAAATTTAAGGACATTTAATACTAAATAATAATGGTTTTCTTCTTATAAAATACTAGGAGAAAGGGAGGGGTCTCAAACTTGAAATCAACCAACCAATATTCTATTACATAAAAGTGATTGTTATATTATGAAACTACACATCCAACTCCAAAAGTATAACTTGCAAATCAAACTCCTTACATATTAAAGAATAAAATCCAATCATCTAAAACAAAAGTGAAATAAAATAACGACAATATCGTACAAACTGCCTCGACGCTTTGACATATTTGGAAACCGTTTCATGATTACATCATTACTAATAGTATCAAATACATCAGATTCGATATATGTTAGCAAACAGTCATTCATCCACTGATCTCCCATGCGGTTGCGCAGTTTAGATTTCACAATATTTATAACAGAAAATACTCTCTCAACATTTGCAGTTGCCACAGGTAAAATCTATGCAAATTTCACAAGTTTATAGACAAAAGGATATATCACATCTTTTTTCATCTCCACCATCTTCACTGCAAGACCTGCAATCCCTTTTAGTTGCAGAAATTCATTTTTTGATCTCACATCATGAATGAATGTATCAAGTTGATCATCAAGAGCCATAACCTCAGTTGTTGAGAAATCATTAGGATAAAACTCAGCAAAACGAAGTAACTTCTCCTTATTAAATGCAACAAAAGAATTACTAGGATTTAAGCATGCTACCCAAAGAAGTAACTCAGTGTTCGCCTCAGTAAAGCGATTGTTTAGCTCTTAAACTTGCAAATCTATAACTGCATAAAATAAGTCACACCGATAATGATACAAGTTGGTAAAGCTCTGAGCATTGCGGCGTGATCTCCCTGTGGGTATAAACATATCATCCATGTTAGGGACCTCGATATCATGTTTGACACAGAATGAAGAAACAAGCTCAAGGAAAGAATCCCATCCATCATCTCTCATTTGTTGAAATCATTGTTTGGCTATTTTAACAAGGTCCATGGTATTCACAATATCTTGATCTTTTCTTTGAAGCGCCAAAGACAGCTCATTGGTGATCCCCAATACAATTTTCATCAAATGAATAGAAAATGCAAACTCAAATGTTCGCATCATTTTTAGAATCAACACAGCTTCTCCTCTCTTTTCAGCACATGATGTTTTCTCTATATTCTCAAGAGTTACAATCACAGGAGTGTATAAAATAATCAAGTTTAGCATTGCATAATAATGAGAGTCCCAACGCGTATCACCAGCACGTTTAAGCCCCATTCCCTGGTTCAAACCTCTCCCAGTACTAGTTCACCACTTTCAAGTCCTTTCAAAATCTCATTAGCTTGTGTTTCCTGGAGAATGTCACGACGTTTGGCAGAAGCCTCAACAATATTGCGAATATTTTCAACAACTGTGAACACCATATCCATCTTAGCATTATTTTAGCAACAACTACTAGTGCCAACTGAAGCTGGTGTGCAAAACAATGAACATAAAAGGCAGATTTGTTTTCATTCAAGATAAGAGCTCTAAGTCTATTGAATTGACCCTTCATATTACTTGCCCCATCATAGCCTTGTCTTCGCAATTTTGAGATGCTTAATCTATATGTAGCAAACATAGCATCAATTGCTTGCTTCAAGGTCGTGGCACTAGCGTCATAAACATGTAAGATTTTCAGAAAGCGCTCAATCACATGGCCTTTTTTATCCACATAACGTAAGACAACTGCCATCTGCTCCTTTGTTGATACATCTCAGGATTCATCGACCAAAATGGCAAAATATTCATTCTCTATGTCAATTACAATAGCATTTCTGGTCTCTGTTACAGCCGCACACATAATATCTTTCTGAATATCAGGAGATGTCATCTTCTGATTCTCTGGAGCATTTTGCAAAACAATTTTTTCCATCTCCTCACAGGTCTTTGCAAGAACTTGCAAAAGTTCTAAAAAGTTACCTCGGTTTCTAGAATTGTAAGATTCATCATGTCCACGAAAAGCTAATCCTTGCCGTAAAGGATACCGAATAGAATCGATCGAGGCATTCAACCGAGTCCGATATTGAACTCGAGCAAGTTGTGAAGTCTTTAAGATTACACTATCAATGTGTTGGTCTTGTCGTAGCAAGTTATCACACTTCTCCACTGCTAAATTGTGAGGACTGTTAGGGCCTCCAACATGAGCTTTCAATTTCGTTGTTTCATGAACCAGTTTCTGAATCCTTTAACAATAAATGCATCTCCACCATATTGCTCATGTTGACCTTCGAAAAGATAGCAACATAAACAAAATGCTGCATCTTTTTTAACGCTATACTCCAACCAATTCGGATACATGTCAAACTATTTTGGATTGAATCGACTTTATTTATTGTTAAATAAAGTTTGAGGGTAGTCATTTTTACCTATACGAGGCTGACAAGGACCTTTCTGTAAATATGCTCTTCTTTTTCGATCTTGCTCTTTAGGAGAAGTGTCTTTATCATATATTGCTTTTCTTAATCCAAGATATGCTTAAAGTTCTTCTAAATTAGTCTCAATGCGTCTCTGTTTTAACGAAGGTTTAGATTCTTTGTCAATTGTAGAAGTGTTTGGGCATTTGGGCGCAAGTTGATTAACACTTTCTCCCGTACTTGAACTTTTATTTGGTTTTGATTTTCTTATAAGAAATTTGTCCATTCCTACAAGCATATCATATGTGTTCTCAATTTCATGGTTGTTGTCTTGTAATCCAAGCATAAGCATGTCATGTTATAATGAAAACATGAAATTTACTATAGATAATCAATCCAACAACTTCAAGAAATAAAAAAAACACTTCAATTAGAAGTATGGTACTTAGGGGCTGTTTGGTTGCAAGGAAGTGGACGGAAGTAAGGAAATAGGGAAGTATAATTGCTCACTTCCCTATCTATCCAAACACCAGAAAAGAAAAATAAGAAAACCCCTTTTCCTTTTCTCTTTTCTCTTTTACACAACCATTTCCTCACTTTCAGAGTGCTACAGTTAATTTTGTGGTCATATAAATCTCATTTGTAATAAGTTGTAGTACAAAACAGTTAATTTTTTGATCATATAAATTTCACTTGCATTCTAATTACAGTCCATTTTTTATTTTTCTTAATTAATTTTTATTTTAATATTATTTTACGGTCAACTTTGTGGTCAACTTTTTCACTTCCACTTTCACATTACCATCCAAACACCGGAAAAGACTAAACATTTTCAAAATCACACTTTCCAACAACATCCAAACACCGGAAAACTTACTAACCAATTCCCAAATTCCAAAGGGAAATATTACCACTTCCTCAATTCCTCACTTCCTCACTTCCACCCTTAACCAAACAGGCCTTGCAGTAAACTGTGTCTATGAATTGTAGACTCTTCTCTGCCTCCTAAAAGCATATCCCTCTGCAAATAAAGTATGCAACGCAACATTAGTTTTCAAATTACGCACACACTTATGACTTATTTAATCGCCATATCAAATTGGGCAGATAAATTTCCAATCAAATAAATTCACAAACGCACGAATTCCGAATTCAACAGCACAAGCATATGAGTTCCCAATTCCAATATCCCAATTGCAGCATGAATCCCCAATTGCCAATACAAGTATACATAATTATACTTAAGCATCCAAAGCATTAAACTTAAAGCTTCATCCTAGAAATAAAAAAAAGAAGGAAAATACTTGAGATTTGGTGTTGATTGAGAAATGGCATTTGATATTTGGGATGAAATTGGAAGCAAAATTGCTGTTGTGGCTTGTGATCTTGACTCTTGCAGACACAATTTGAAATTGAAATCAACTCTTCAAGGTTGATGCCTTTCATGGCTGTTTGCAAGTGTTTATAATTTTTTTATTGGTGTAATTAAATGGCATCTACTGATCTAAGAGTTGAAGTTGATGAAACATCTGAAGGAAGTGATTGCGCTGCCGGCGGTGAGAGCGAGTGATGTGAGAGCGGGCGAGCCGAAGGCGGTGATTGGAATGTTTTTTTTTTTACTTGATTGAAAATTTAGAAATGTTTTGAGAAGTCTAAAGATCTGAAAAAAGATCTCCCCAAATTCCCTTGATAATCAAAAATCAGACTCAGATCTCAATTAACATAAAAAGAACAAACTGAGAGAATGAAAATATTTACCTTAATTGGAGATTTGGGGGAAGAACTTCGAGTCTTCGACCAGCGGACAAGCCGCACCCGCGAATAAGATCGGAAACCCTAGCCTGGGGCCTGGAATTCAATAGAGAACGAGAGCAAAAAAATAGGAGCAGTTGTTAGGCTTTAACCCTCTCAGCCTTGTCTAGGTTATTTATAGGCTGGATTAGTAATAGGAGGTTTTTTTTTTTCTTGTGGGCTCTGTGGGGCACGTGCCACCCTGTGCACCCCCGGCTTCGCCACTGCTTGTGATACTGTTGTAATAAAATAATAAATAGTGAAAATGTCCAGAAAAATCAGAATATTGACTTTGAATATTATGTTGATTTTCTTGGAAAATGGGACCAATTATACATGACTACTGCCTGATAATGGCACCTTTAATATACTGAAATTAGTGAGAAAATTTCTGTTAAATTGTTTATTGTTATAAACATTGTTATTGATCAGACTGAGTAATCAAAGGGCATGTTTGTTTCGTCGCAAAACACCGCTAGTCGTAATTGTAAGTTCACCTAGAGGGGGGGTGAATAGGTGATGGCTAATCTAATGGTCACTAAAAGCCAAATGATGCAAATAATGCGGAAGCTAAAAACAATTATGACCTAATTACAACTTTTACACTATACACTATGTACAACACAAGAGTGTTGCCGAATTCCCCGTGAAGGGCTCTGGACAAACTCCTCTAGATTCCTCTTGAATGGGTTGAGGTGCCGCGTTGGCTCTCTTGGTTGAATACAAGTGTTAGTCACAATCCCAAGCAATATATCAATATGAGCACAAGGAATATATCATGCATATAAAGATGAACACAATAAATAACATGCAAGATATAACAAGAGAGATAGAGAGAGAGGAATGGCAATCGCAAACACAAGGGTATGTTCGAGGTTCGAGCACACTTGCTCTACATCCCCGCCTTCGACACACGAAGGATTTCCACTATGCAAGATCCCAATGGATCTCTCCTCGGTGCCGCAACACCTACAAGCCCTCGGACTCTCTAGTCCCGTACACACCGCAAGCCCACCGGCTGGCCGAGGCCGCACCTCAAACAACCGAGTCCGCACCCGAACTCAAAACATCGACGAGCACACTTGCCCGTCTCCTCAAAGAACAAAGAAAAGATCTTTGGTGATCACAACACTTTGATCACCTAAAGCACTCTCACTACAACACACCTATAGGATGAATAATCAATGGATGCTCAAGTGTGGTGTGAGAAAAACAAGGATGTGAAAGGTGGAGGAAAACTCAAAGACTTTCTTTTAAACACTCTTGATAAAACTTCCCTTTAGATAGGAAATATTTGCACTCTATTTTGTGGAGAAAACCCTTTTAAAAGTCTGGGAAAAACTGGCTCTAAGAGACTCCAAAATCTTGTGGCAAAACAATGACAGGACCCCCAATTTATAGGCTGCCAGAAAACTAGCCGTTGGGATCTGTCAGAACTGCCGGTCGACCGGCCCGGTCGACCGCCAACGGTCGGATTTCTGACCGTTGGAGCCACGGTCGACCGGTGCGGTCGGCCGAACTTTCCAGAGAGCACTGCTCTCTGGAGCGGTCGACCGGCACGGTCGACCGTCCACCAGTACACAAAGGCGTGCACGTTTGTGCACGTCGGTCGACCGGTCCGGTCGGCCGACTCCTGTATTAGTCGACTATTAAAGGTCACTAGTCGATTTATACGAAGCCTGAAACAATTTTTCTGGGATTAAAAAGTTTATCTTTTTGGCTCAAATAAAATCCCATAAAATACTTAAAATTCTACAAAAATAGTTTAGCCAATATACATTGATAATCAAACATGCTTGCACAAGATCAAGGCATGTTATAAAAGATTGGACTATTTTTGTAACTTGGAAATATTTGGCCCATGATAAAAACTGTATTTTTCTAAAAACAATATTTTTCAAAACATGTTTTTCCAAATCTTCATCAAATACAAAAACAAGATATACTTTTAAGACATAGTGTGTATGGATATGATCCACTACACAATCAAGATGAAATATCTATGTTTTTGACATTAAGCTCTAAATTAGGTTTTGGTTGAAACATATAACTTTGAATACCAAAAACCAAAATGATATTTTTCCAAAATGAAAGTCTTTTCTAAACTGAAAATTCTTTTATGAAAAGACAACTAAACAAGAGTGTGTGTGTGATATCTACTTGAGCAATCCACCAACTATCTATCCTTTACATTTTAACTAAAACAAAAACTAAATCTTATACCTAGACACAAGTCTTTATCTTCTTGAAGTCTTCCCTTGAAGCCTTCTCATCTTCTTGAAGTCTTCCCTTGAAGCCTTCTCATCTTCTTGACTTGGTCCAAGCTGATCCAAAAACTCCTTGGATCACACCGTGCTAGCTCCAAATCTCGACATTTTATCCTTTGTTGAGCTATGCACCTACTAAGATCTTGATAATGAATCTGTCACTAATTAAACACAAGATCATTAGTAAACATAACTTCATGAGTTGATCATCATCAAAACTAGGGTGATAGGCCTTTGGGCTAACAGTAATTTTTTTTCATTTTTCGCTATTTGTTTCGCTGAAAAATAACTTGTAAAATGCAACTCTCATTTTCTCTACAGTTAATTTTGTTGTCATGTAAATCTCATTTTTGCACTCACATTTTCCCACTTGTACCTGCTACAGTTAATTTTGTGGTCATGTAAATCCCATTTGTAGTACACTTGCAATTCAAAGCAGTTACTTGATAATTAATATATAATTTAATATTATTAAATTTTTAATATTTTTTAATATTTTTAATAGCATTCAATTTCTTATTTAATTATTTAATTATTTTATATTTTTATTCTTTAGATTGTTAATATTTTTAATATTGTTTTAATTTTTAATATTTTACTATTTTAATTTAATATTGTTATTTAATACTTTATTATTTTATTAATACTTATACCATTTTTAATATTTTATTTAGAGTTAAAATTTTATTAATATAACAATATTATACTTTAATATAAAATTACTATATATTTAATTTTTTTAATATAATTAATTACTTTATTAATATTATAATATACTTTATTATTATATTAATATTGTAATAAAAATTCATTATAATAATATTATATAATAATTTATTATTAAAATAATAATTATATTTTACTTTGTTAATTTTATATTTTTATAATATTACAATAATATTATAATAAAATTTAATATTATAATAAAATTTAAGTATTTTATAATATTATAATATTATAACTATATTTATTATTTTTCTTAAATTTTTTTAATATTTAAGTTTTATTAGTATTCTTAAAATTTTAATAATGTTCTTTAGATTTTTCTTAAAATTTATATTTTTTATTTAGTTAATATTTAGTAATATTTTACTAATTATACTAAATTTTATTAATATTATTGTGATAAATAAAATATTAAAAATATTAAAATTTTATCTCAAATTTATTAGCACAATTTAATTTATAATAGTAGATTTAATTTAATAGAATTTATAATATTTAAATCACTGTTACAGTTAATTTTGTGGTCAATTTTTTTACTTACACTTTTACATTACCAACCAAACACCGTAAAACACAATATATTTTCCATTTACACTTTTACTTTACCAACCAAACATCGTAAAACACAACCAAACATCGTAAATCACAATATACTTTCTCATTTACATTTTCACTTTATCAACTAAACACCGTAAAACACAATATATTTTACTTTTTTTATTCTCATTTTACGACTTACGACTTGCGGCGTTTTGCGGCGAAACAAACATGCCCTAAGTGAAATTGACATTAGACAATTTACACCAGAGCGGAAAAATTGACATTAGACAATTTACACCAGAGCGAAAAAATTGATAAGTGAGATCGCGTCTGTATTTTGAGCGGACTTAGAATAAAATTAAAATAGTCATAAATAGTGAAAATTCTAAAAAAAAAATCAGATTATTGATTTTGATCATGTTGATTTTTCTAGAAAAAAATTTAACCAATTATACATGATTACTACTTGATAATGATAGTGTTACTGGAATTACTTGAAAAAAAATCCTGTTACCTTGTATATATGTTATAAACACTGTTATTAATCAGACCCAGTAATCTAGGTGACATTGGCACTAGATCATCTCTCCACTGGTCAATTTCAAATAACAACACTTAAATAATATATATACATTGACAAACTCCTAACATATAGGATCCTTACAGAGCTAGCACCGGTCAGAAATCAGAAATGTGCGGATCTAAGTGTCACGAGGAACAAGACCCGACCCTGACCCAACCTGACTTGATCAGACCCAGACCTGAACCAGACCCGACCTGCTTACTACAGTTCCAGACTCGTTAAGCATATCCAGTGCCGTTAACAATTTGGGTTCGGTGTTCGGGCCAGTTTTCAGCCATCCGGAGCCTGATTTGAGCATTTTTCAAGGCATTGAAACTATAGAAGATTGAGCTACGCATCCAGCAAACGTGTAACCCCCTGATCCATGGTGTACATATCACCGTATCAGTACTCGATCCGACATATAAAGATGTTTTGCCTTTCCTAGTAGTCAGATTGAGCCAATTTCAGTTTCAGATATTATGGTTCTATATTGTAGATTTTCAGGATTTTCTGAAATTTTTCTGGATTATTTTGGAAAATCTCTGTAGTCGGCGTCGACCGACACTGATGATAATCGGCTCTCCGATTTTTAATTCACAAACGGAGTAGAATTTTGAGAATCCTATTTCACCTTGTGTCTTAGAATCATGTATTTATATTATTATCGTGCTTGTATTACTATAGTAGATATTACTACCTCCTTCATTTTACCACTCACTAGGTCGCTTTCTGACGACCCTGGGTTTGCGTGCCCAGGTTGGAGTTCCGAGTTATCGTATTATCAGAGAGTTTATTGTGCACATAGGAGACTCCTCATCGAGACGCTTCATAGGTATCTTTATGATTTATTGCTGCTATCTTATTTATCCCTGTTTTCCTATCTGTTATTATCACTAAGCTCTTTCTGCAGGTATTCTTGTACTTATTTCCTGCTGGAACTCTTATAACTATGGAGGTGATTTCCTGTACTGAGGCTTAGCGTACGTACGTGAGGGTTTTCCGCCCTGCGTATGTGCGTCGCCATAACGTCTCGGTATCCTTGGGATCGGGGCGTTACAAAACGTCACACGGACATTAAGGTCAAATCGATCCCCAATTTCTGAAACAACACACTAACTTTAATAGTTATCTAAATTTAGTAAATTGAATGTAGATTCCCGAATTTTCTATTAATTCGATATCCAAATCAGTGGCAAACGCATGTGAGTGTTTTTAACTCTTTTTAAATATATGTGTGAGTGTTCTAACTCACTTTAAATAAATTATGTTTTATTTTGGTAAGTAATTTATCTTGTAATTTATTTATTTAACGTTTAGTTATTTGAATTGTTTATTTAATTTTATATCATGTAAAAGTATTTAGAATATTGTAATTTTTCATGATTTAATTAAATGATTAAATATTTTTGCCCTGTATTGTTCATCTTGTGACTGCATAAAATTTTATAAATATGTTTAGAAACTAATTATTAATTCCTAGAGATTATATTGTTTGAATGATTATTATTTGCTCATTAGAAAAAAAAACTTAAAAATAATCATAACAATTAAAAGTTCAATAAAAATCATGTTATTAATTCTGAATATTATGATGATCTTACATGGGAAATATTACATTATACATGACTTCTACAGGATAACGACATAGTTAGTGTTACCGAAGTTAATGGGGAAAAATCTTGTTACCTGGTATACTTTTATAAATCATGTTATTGATCAGCCCAGTAATAATGCGGGGACGCGAGAGAGTCGGTGACATGTTTTTTTTTTCAAAATATGCTAAGTCTCAGTACATAAAATTAAGAAAAATATAATATAAAAGTTTTCAGCTTTATTCCACAAGTACAAAAGTATCACAGTAGACGGGATTTATTACAATCAAAGAAAACAAAGCAAGAAAACTAAAGGGTCCTCACGAGCTGGAAATGAAGGTGAATTCACGAGCTGGAAATGAAGGTGAATCTACTAGAACTCTGCAACATGTTCAAAGAACTCTTGATCCTGCAGAGTCTTTGTACTTGAATCTGAACATGTAACCTCAGGGTCATCAGAAAGCGATCTAGTGAGTGATTAAAATGAAGGAAGCAATAGTAGTATAATACAAGTATAATAACAATACAGTATATCATAATTATATCACAAGTAAAATAACAATCAATATAAAACTGAATTACAATGAACTCAATATGATAGGATTTCATATGTCAAGCGTATCAATGTATATCTGTTATTAAAATGTCGTTACTTAAAATTGATTGATGGAGAGGTGATTTGTAATTAATGTGTTGCTATTTGAAACTGACGATTTTAAATATTATCTGTATTTTAGGTGGGTTCCGCTTACACCCGGAACCGTGACCCAAGTTCCTGACGCTGTAGTAGGACGTACCGCTAGGTACTCATGATATAAATAATATAAACAAGACGAGATATCAGTGATCCCTGAGAACCCTGCTGTGAAACCTTTTTCGGTTGCACAATCTGTATCCTATGTCCACCCAAAATAAATACGCAATTTCACCTATCAATTTCTCCATCAAGTGTAAATCATCTAGTGTTAATGTCAATGTCACCTAGATTACTGGGTCTCTGATCAATAACAGGATCCCATTTATCTTGAAAATAGAAAACAAAAAAAAGTTATGAGGAACCCTGGTCATCAAATTTATTTTCAAATTTCATCAAGGTTGAGGGTCAGAAGAAAGACCTAACTTCAGGTGCAAGTTAGTCCATTTTATTGGATCAGGACCACTCTAGATCAATCAGTTGTGCATGTATCCAGAATCAAAAACCAAAATTAGTCAAATTTAGACTTGATCCAATGAAACTCAAAAAACAACTTTAATTGAACTCATACCCATCTAATTATGACGCTAATCATTATAAATTGATTTACAGTGACTGGTCACATGCTTGGTGAAGTATCTAACACAAATGGAAAGAAAACAACAAGAAAAGAGAAGAGGACTTGTAACTGCAACTAACAAGCCTTCATGCATGCATGCTGCATGCAGTCCTTAAACCACTAGTCTTCCCCTTTTTGTTCTACAGAGTCAGCAACACCCTTTGATGTAAAACGAGAGGACCGCAATCATCTTCAAACTAAAATTTGAGAACTAGGTGATGAGGATATCACGCCAGTTGTCAGTTGTCTTTTCATGCCTTAACTTATTTTGAGATGTGTTTTGTCTATTTTGTTTTTAGTACCACATCGGTTATATCTAAGAATCGAACTTTTGTAAGATCTATAAAATAGGCCCCAGACTTCTTTATTGGACAGACAATGAATAATTAAAAAAAATTTCCTATTAAATTCACTTGAGAATGCTCTTGAGTTTTAGGTGTGAAGCCCGTGGTGCAAGGGGTGCGAAGCCTACGTAAGGGTGCGAAGCCTAAAGTTATCTGGATCTTTTTCCAATCTTAAACTCTCTTTTCATTTTATTTCTTGTAAAACCCTAGTTTTTTTTATTTGTATTTGAAGGTGATTACGATCATGTATTACATTAATTTGGTATCAGAGCATAGGTTCCAATCCCTTTCAATATTTTCTTTCCTATCTCCATCTCCTCCAAACCCTAAATCTATATCCATTCCAGATCTAGATCCATTCCAAAAAAGGAAAATCTGATCAAAATTCCTCTGATCTGGTAAAAATAAATATAAATAAATAAATTTCACGGTAGGAAATTCTCCAAATCCTCTCTGTAAGTCACCCAAAACTACAAATCCTTTACTGTTCATCTTCTCCTAGAGAAAATCAAAAAAAAATTGCACTATTTCTCCTCCTGTTCATCTTCTCCTAGAGAAAACCAAAAAAAATTGCACTATTTCTCCTCCTGTTCATCTCCTTCTCTGAAAATTCAAAAAAAAAAAAAAATACTGTACATCTTCCATCCCCGCTGCCCCCATCTTCCACTACCACCACGTCCATCATTTCCCCACCAAATCAAAAGAACCCAAAGTTCAGGACCCGCCACCACCCCAACCTAGCCCTCGACGTCGCCTCTGCAAGCCGTCGCCGCACATCCCTCCACCACGCGTAACTACCACCTCTCTTGAGAACTCAAAAGAGTCCCAATACCATCGTGATCGTCCTCTGCAACCTCGCCGCCACGCCTCGTCCTCGCAGTGACATTCAGATCTCGACCACGAGCCTCGCTGCCCTCCTTTGACCAGATCTGCAACTCTTATCCCCTCTGGATCTGCTCCGCCCTCCCTCGTCATCGCCCTGCCACGATGACTGTGTCTCCACCTCTACATCATCTTCTCTAGCCATCGCGTCACCTGTCGCCACTTCCCTGACGTCATTGCTGCCTTTCGATAGCCTTCACAACTCCTCCACTCTAAAATCAGACTGATCAGATCTCGATCACGTCAGATCGGGTCTCAATCCAGCCTCAAGCCGCCTCCGCAACTCTTCATCCTGTTCAGGACACCAGCTTTAGCCCACCTCCGCAGCTCTTCTTCATCCTCTTTGGTGCCCTAGAGGACTTCGCTTAGCTTTTGCTGGCTTCTCTGTCCCCACTCCGGCCATCTCCACCGTCACAGGATCCTTCCCTGAGCCCTCATCGCAATGTTCTATAAAGCGGTTTCAGTACGCGCGCGGTCCGAGAGCGCATAATGCTTAAACGGTTTAAACGGTGATTAAACAGATTACACGTTTTATTATTATTTTAATATATAATAATACTGTTATACTTAAAACATGCAAATATGAATTCTATAAACTCCCAAAAATGTATAAAAGATATAGCAAGCACAACTTGAAAAATTAAATTGCTAGTATTAAGAGAAATTTAAAAAGTAATAATGTCAATCAATTCAAAGTACATCAATGTACCTCCACCTCCAACAACTATAGTTAAACTTTAAATGAACAAATCTATGTATTTCTTTCAAAAGGCAAAAATACTTCCAACAACTTTGGTTTACTGCTAGATGCAATTGCAAGTAATATGCAACTCTATTCTTCTCACGCTTGAGGCACTACTCTGCCTATTAAAAGAAACAAAGACCATCGGTAAGAACCTGAGCAAAATACGTGCACGCGAGGGGAAGAGAGCTCACCGGGGGAGGTCATGCCGACGCAAGAGGAGGTCACCGTCGACGCTTTGCTGCTGATCAGAGAGCTGTGATCACAGGCAGGTTTTTGTCGATAAAGAGGGAGGTCGCGGTGGGAGGATCAACCGCAAGGGGAGGTCACCGTCGGAGGGGCGGTTTGCCACAGGAGGATCAACGCTTTGTGAATTTCTTCGTTGTCAAGCTTTAGGAGCCCTAATTCCCCAGGAGGATCGTCGCCGTCGTGAGCTTCAGGAGCTTCAGATAAAATTAGGGTTTTGAGAGCTTTGTCGTCTCGTCGTCGTGAGCATTGAGAGCTTCTTGGTGAGCTTCTTGGTGAGCTTCTTCATGAGATTCGGGAGTTTCGTCATCGTCATAGGAGGATCGAGGATGCTGATAAATTTAGGGCTCGTGAGCCCTAATTCTCCAACACGCGACAATTTATATCCTCAATTATTGGATCGGGTTTGAGCTCAGTTAGCTTAATGGGTTCGAAATTCAAATCCATTTAGAAAATGATTGAATAACGTTTAAACGGACGCTAATTAATTACTGATTAGACGCTTAATTATCGCTTAAGTGAATTAATCGCCTGGTCGAGTAATTTGATCGTATTCTTCAAGTTCTGTTCGATTTTAGGTCGAAAGCATTTAAGCAGACGATTAATCGGCCGCTTAAACCTTTTTTTAGAACACTGCTTCGTCGACTTCCTTGTCTCCGGTCGGCTTCGCTGTCTCCGGTCGGCTCAAAGAGTGTCGTCGTCGCCGCCTGGCGACCATCGTCGCCCCCGACGCCGCCCTCGTCGCCAATTGAACTTGATCCGCCATCGTCCCTGGCTAAGCACAGGAGAGAAGGAGAGAGTGAGTGAGTTTTATTTGATGATATTTAGCTTTGGTTTTAAACCCGACCTGAATCCGACCAGGCCCAAGCTCACTAGACCTGGATCCATAAAAACCCGACCCGTTCTGAGTGAACCCGACTCGATTGGGTCAACTTACGAGTTGACTCATTCTGACTCAATGAGTTGACTCCTTTGACTCAGTTCAGAGTCGTTCTGATCTTCTGGAGGCTATTTTGAGCCCATTTCAAACTCGAATCGAGTCATTTTCGAGATAGCGGATTCGTGGAGAGCAACACTACACATTTACAACCTTCACATCCAGCTCAGTAGACAATGCACAGCAGTCCAAAGCTTATTTCTGGTCTTATTCGCGCTGGATTTGCGCCATTCCCGAGGCAGCCATCTTCCACTTCCTATTACTGCTGTTCAAAAATTGTGGGTGATTTCTTCTCTATGGTGTGGGCATTTCTCCAAAGAATCTTAGAGAATTTTTGCGTTTGGGCGTGAACGGCTCACCCCTCAAGTGATAGCTTAACTTGAGCTGAATTATTAACTGTTAAATTACTTGCAACCACTATTTGGATTGTGATAATTTGTTAATTGAAATGCTATTTGATTCTATCTAGTGATTTTATCAGTGTATGTCACTTTTCATCATTTTAGGAGTGCATTTTCTTTGCATATAGAACTTAACTTTTTGGATATTTTATTTTCACTTAGTGCATGCATTTAGTTACTTGAGTTTAGAATTCTCCACTGCATCTGCTTGTTTACTTAATTTTGCATTTGTAGCATCATAAGCAGCCAACATTTTAGGGACCACCTCTTAGACCAGTTACACAACCTCTGTCAGGGTCATATGTCTGTTCAGGATTACATAACTATATTTAAGGACTTAACTTATCGTACTGACGTGAGAAAGCACCATTCTGAGACTATAACTAGGTTTTTGTGGGGGTTTACGGCCTAAAATAAAACGTGCTATGATTACTGGCCTTTATGACTTAAAAACGGTTGAAGAGGCCTTTGATGTTGCATTAAAGTTAGACTTGACTTTCAAAACACTAGTCAATGCAAAGGTCAGGTTGTTCTAAATGTGAGAGATATGTACATTACGATTTTCAATGTTTCTTAGAGAGTCAACATGTTAGAATTGTGTCTAGCGATGAAGTTGACGTCTCAAAAGTTATTGAGGAAGTCCACCTTCCTTCCAAGACTGTTAGTATAATTAAAGACACAACAGTTGGTGCTGACACACTGGTTATTAATGAAATTCACATGTCTGATAGTGCCAGTGATGACGTGAATGAGATGGTTGAGCCTACTACATTGTATTTGCCTGTTGCATATATTGATGAAATCACTAGGCCAATAACAGTTTGCAATGATACCCACAAATTTACTGCGTACCCATATAGTACTTTACAGGAATTTGTGATTGATAATAAGGTGATGGTTACGAGTCACCCTGAGGCTATGAAGAAGTTGCACGCTTGACGTAAAGATTTTGATAGGGTTCTGAAGAGGATTGCTTCCATTGCTTACGAGTTGGATAGCCCATGTGATTCTGGTATCAGCTCTATCTTCAGCAGGGATAATGCACCTTGGTCTACTCTATATGCCTTGATCGAGCTGTCATCTTTCACAGCCGACCCGTCACGGAGACCAGTTCTACCTCCATCATCATGGTATTAACATGACGTATCAATGCTGCTGCCACGACCCACCACCTTGGCCCGACTGAGATACTTCGTGAGGAGATTTCTCACTCGACAGGGTCGAGTTTCTCCTACCTCAGGAAAATTAATGAGGACATCACGCCATTTGCCAGTTGTCTTTTCATACCTTAACTTATTTTGAGCTGTTGTGTTTTGTCTATTTTGTTTTTAGTAGCACATCGGTTATATCTGAGAACCGAACTTTTATAAGGCCTATAAAATAGGACCCAGACTTTTTTATTGGGCAGACAATGAATAATTAAAACTTTTTCTTGTTAAATTCTCTTGAGAGTGCTCTTGAGTTTTGGGTGCGAAGTCCGTGGTGTAAGGGGTGTGAAGTCCGTGTAAGGGATGTGAAGCCCAAAGTTATCTGATATTTTCTCCAACCCTAATCTCTCTTTTCATTTTATTTCTTGTAAAACTCTAATTTTTCTTTTTATTTGTATTCGAAGGTGATTGCGATCCTGTATTACATCACTAGGGTTTTGACAAGAAAAGAGAAAAAAGAATTAGGGTTTAGAGATAAAAATCAAATAAATTTGGGCTTCATACCCTTTGCATCATGGGCTTCACACCCTTTATGCCACAGAGTTCACACCCCAATCTCAAGAACTCAAGGGCTCAAGAAATATAAGTAAAATTTTTTATTTATTTATTGTCTACTGAATAAAAGGTACTGATGCCTATTTGTAGGCTTTAAAAAAGACACTACTCAGATTATAATCGATGAGGTACTAAAACACAATAAAAGTAACAACTAGACTCAAAATAAACTAAGGCAATAGAAGATAACTAGCACTTGTGTGATGTCTTCATCATTTCTCCCGGTGTAAGAAAAACTCGACTCTGTCGAGTGAGGATTCCCCTCACGAAGCATCTCAATCGGGCCAAGGTGGTGGTCATGACAGCAGCACTAGTGCATCACATCGAGACCAAGGTGGTGTAAGTGGAATTGGTTCTCACGACAGACTGACTGCAGTCGATGGTATCTCGAACAAGATACGTACATCATAGTAAGGCAACTCAACTCCACTGAAAACTAACTCACATACTAAGGCACCAATCTCATGTGAACCTGCATCCTTTTAGAAAGATCTGCAATGGGTCGTACACATCAGGCGATCTTAAAAAAGGCCCTCATAGCTGCCAATGTGGTACTAACTCCAAGGTAGGCTCTTCTGGAAGATCTGCAAGGGTCTCCTTAGGGAGCTTTTTCACTTTTGCGATAGAAAATCTCTTCTTGCAGTGATACTAACTTAGCAACAATTTCTGGCCCGGGCACTAGCTTATCATCAACTTCTGGCTCTGGTTTTGTATCTTCAACAACCTCTACTGTCTTACTTTCTAGAATTTTCATCATGCCATCGATGATGTCCTTACATTCAGCGACTAGATCACTGAATTGTGGGCTATCGAGATGCGGAGCATACCGAGTATGAAAAAGCTGATTTTCTGCTGCAGGGACAGTATCAACACCAAACACGGGCTGGTGGAGGTCTGCTGCTCAAATGATATGAAATCTTTTTAGTGGCTCCTGCAGCAGAAAATCTGAAACTTAAATGTAAGAAGCTAAACACCGATTTAAGATCTTGATAAATATCTGAAACTTAAATGGCATAAGATCATTAGTACTATAACTACATGAGTTAGTTATCATTAAAACTAAAGTAATGGGTCTTTGGGCCAATAGTGCTTGATACCAAATTGATGTAAAACGGGAGGATCACAATCACCTTTAAATTAAAATTTGGGAACTAAAGTTTTGGCAAGAAAACAAAAAAGAGAAATTAAGATTTAGAGATAAGAACCAGATAAGTTTGGGCTTCGCACCCCTTACGTCACGGGCTTCACACTTCAATCTCAAGAACTCAAGGGCTCAAAAAATATAACTGAAAATTTTCATTTATTCATTATCTACTGAATAAAAGGTCCTAAGGTTTATTTATAGGCTTTACAAAAAGACACTATTTAAATATACCGATGTGGTACTAAAACACAATAAAAGCCACAACTAGACTCAAATAAACTAAAGCAATAGAAGACAACTAGTACTTGTGTGATCTCCCCATCACCCTTCTTCCTTGTTTCCTATATCTTCTCCCTCTCCCTTATATTTGCCTCCTCATCCAACTCCCCTCTGTGCGTGCGTGTGTCTGTGTCCATTCTCTCATCCTCTCTCATAATTGCTTGTGATTTCAATGAGGAATCCTTATTGCTATAGGAAAGATGCCAATAGAAGAGCATGGTCAAAGCAAGAAGATCAAAAACTCATCGGCTTCGTGCAAGCTCATGGAGAAGGATGCTGGAGGTCACTCCCCAGCAAGCAGGTGAAAATTTTATTATTTTTTTTGCTGAAAGAAAATTTTCAAATTTGTTCATGTGTTGATTATTTGATCCAATAATTCATATTTTACAAGAGAAGAAAATAACCAAAGAGAATGGCTATTTTTGGTCGGAGAGAAGGGACTGCATTAGTCCTATTCCTATCAAAACAGTTAATGGTCTGAAATTGAACAGAAACTCTGATATATCACAAGCTTTTCTGGCTGAAATTTACATTTACATTCAAAGAAAAAAAAATTATGAAGAATGCAACAATTTTTTACATCTCTAAATTGCTATCGTATCAAACAAAAAAAAAATCTCAAAAATTTCTATCATTTTCCTTGTTTAGTTATCCAATTTTCTTCTTCCATGACCAAGAGGAGACAGGGATGAAACTTCTACATATGAAAATTATTTCTAGCTGAAAGTTACATTTATATTCCAAAAAAAAAAAAGAAAAAAAAGAATGCAACATCTTTTTACATCTCTAGATTGCTACTAGTTTTATTCCTTTGAAGGCATGTGTCCCTTAAGTAACTGTAGGCAATGTGTGTGAGGTCTTGTGCAAAATATTTTATGCACAACAATCAACATAAATATGCATATTCATTTGTTCTTCCATTGCTCACTCTCTCCTCCCATCTCTCTTTCTTCAGGGCTTCTTCGATGTGGAAAGAGTTGCAGTCTCCGATGGATAAACTATCTTAGGCTCGATGTCAAGCGAACAACTTCTCAGAGGATGAAGAAGACCACATTATCAAGCTCCACACAATTCTCGTCAACAGTACACAAGTCTCCCCAAAATACTAGAACAAGAACAAGTTCTAGCCTTGTAGCAATATATCGATCTTTTCTCATCGGATTGATGAGCCCAGGTGGCCCCTGATTGCTGGAAGGCTGCCTCGGCGAACCGATAATGAGATCAAAAACTGCTGGAACTGTAACCTGAGGAGAAAGCTAGTGAGGATGGGAATCGATCCGAACAACCATAGAGTGAACCAGAATCTCACATTGCAATCAAGAAATCAGAGTATGAGGATTTAGACTCATTGAGTGATGGTGATAGTGTGTCTGATGTAGCCAGCTGCAGGGAGGAGGACTGCGGCCGAGCAATGCCTGACCTGAACCTTGAACTCACCATTTCTTTTCCAGAAGATCGGGTCGCGATCGATGAGCAAAAGAATGAAGTTGAGGGGTTGAAGATTGAAGATATGAACTCCCCTACCCTTGTTCTCTTTAACTGAATTCAAGAGAAATTTGTATGCAAGCAATGAGCACCCAAATTATTATTCAAGATTGTATGCAGTCTCTCATGTGCTTGTTGTGTATGACATTAACAAATTAATCAACTTTATATGCACTAAAGATAACTGATAACTTAATAAACTCATTGTTTTTGAGACTTAAATCTGAGGCTGCTTGGCTTGTTCTTTTGCCCTGATTGCAGGATATATTTCACATACAATTAAGGCTAATTGAGATGGTTTGAGATAATCAATATGCTAATTATCATTGTTTATGACGTTTAAAGACCCTTTTATTTGGAGCCACTTAAAAGTATTATTTGAAGGAACATGATTTTTGTTAAAGAATACAATTAGAATTAGGATTTAAATTCTATATTATTATTATGATTCAAAACCCTAGAAAATATACAAGCTTTGCAATTACATGTATGAAAATTCCAGAAGGCAAATCTTAATTATAATAGTATTCTAATTGTATTCTTTAATGACTATAAAAAAAATATATACTAACTAGTAGCAAGAGAAAAAGGGGAAGAAAAAAAAAAGAAAAAAGAAAACTATAGATAGTTGACCAGGAATTTTTCGAAAATTTAAGAAAACCTAATTTTAGGTGTTTTTGGACATTATATCTAAATTAAAAGAAACCAAAATGTGATCTCATGGACTTTCCATAGTTACTCTAAATTATTAAAAGATTGGAACTTTCATGTCACACTGACTGAGTAGTTTTCAGTTTTGGAATCATTGGCTAAAATGAAGAAGAATCTAGGTAGGTGATAATGTGATATAAATTTGTGTTGAAGTTGAGTGGATAAGAACATTTGGAATTTTCCATGACCATTAAGATAACAAGTTTTTGGGTGATTTGAGATGCTTGGTTTCATTTGTAGGATATCTCACTGGATGAGAATTGATGATTTTGTCCTTTAATTCGGAAAAAGATTTTACCAGAGATATACCAGAGAATGTACGAAGATGCTTGGGGTTCAAGGGTAGAGAGTACAGAGCAAAACCGCACGATTACCATAAGTAAAATGCTCAGCAATTTTCACAAAAGTGTCATTGTAGCGTAACAGTAAGTTTTTTTTTTACGATTATATCAGTCTTTATCTTCTTCTACCCCCTCTTCTGTCCTCTTCTCTATTGCAAAATCAAGAGTAGGAGATTTTTTTTATTTTATGACAAAGAGGGCACTTTGATAATATTAATAACAATTTATATATATAACTTAATGCATATTATATAGAGAAAAAGAAAAAATCGAAACCTAGTGCAACTTGCATGGGCCGGGTTCACAACGTGGAGACCCGAACTCATTTAACCAAAACAAACTAGATATTGACGCCGCAGAAAGAAGCCCAAACCTACCTCAGAATTCTGACACACTCATGTGCCAGCTAAAAGTTGAATTGAAAGCGTGAAACCTACACATTTTTTTCTTCTCACTGTTTAGAGCAAACAAACAGATGAGAGATAGGAACGCATGTGAGGCCCACTCGTCAGGGAAAAAAAGAATTTTCGTCCACTTTCAAGACAAACAAACAGGCCCCAAACCGATTGTACTCTGTCAATGTTAAGCTTTTGTACGGTTATGATCAACAAACTGAGGAGATGATGACCGAAAAAGCCTGCAAACAATGACAAAATTATTTTCAGCGGAGGCCTAATTATCTCTCCGACAGTGGTATTGCTTTTAAGGAGATTGGTTGCAAAATTTTGTTCTCGTTTCAACATCCACTGTCTTTTCCTTTAATACGAGTATAGCCACAATATTATTTGGATACTTTTTTCATCGCGCCCATTTTTTGCTTCAAATCTAAACTTGTCAGTGACATCATATGCAAGCTAATAAGCCAGTCTCCTCCTATCAACTCATGTTTTTGAAATCAGTCTAAAATTCATAACTTATACGTTGTGCAAACAATATGAAGATTTGAAAAAAAAAAAAAAACAGAGAACAAAAAAAAGAAACTCAATATTTTACCTTTCATGTGCTTTCTGCAATTTAGATTGTAGGCTCATAGTTTCTTACGGGCGTGTTTGGTTGTAAGGAAGTAGGCGGTAGTAAGGAAATGAGGAAGTATAATTGTTCACTTTCCTATCTATCCAAACACCAGAAAAGAAAAATAAGAATACTCTTTTTTTCTCTCTCTTTTACATTATCATTTTTTCACTTCCAAGGTGCTACAGTTAATTTAGTGGTCATGTAAATCTCCTTTGTAATAAATTGTAACACAAAACAGTTAATTTTTTGATCATGTAAATCTCACTTGCATTCTAATTACAGTCCATTTTTTATTTTTCTTAATTAATTTTTATTTTAATATTATTTTGCGTTCAACTTTGCGTTCAACTTTTCCACTTCCACTTTCACATTACCATCCAAACACTGAAAAAGACATAACATTTTTCAAACCATACTTCTCAACAATATCCAAAAACCGAAAAACTTACTAACCAATTACCAAATTCAAAGGAAACTATTACTACTTCCTCACTTAACCAAATAGGCCCACAGTGAACCATAACGATCTAAAGAGATAGAGTAGGAATTAATTGAACAATAATATTAATCGGATCAGTGCCTCTCCCACAGGTTGGAGAAAAAGGAATCGATATTACAACTCAAATATTGTCTAGACTCTAGACTATCATAATGTTTAATCTACTTGGGTGGAGTAATTTGCGATGACTCGAGTAATTTGAGGGACTAATATCAAAATATAAAGATTCGAAAGACCAATAAGAAAAAAGAAAAAAATTGCAACGATAGTTATAATGAGCCATCAGCATCATCATTATCATCATCATCATTACCTAAGCCTTTTCCTATCAAGAAAGAGTCAGGTGAGGAGTAATATTCCAACTAAAATTCGACAAAGTTTTACGACTAGAGATTGACTTGACATCAATCATCTCATAATTAGCACCAAAATCTTGATCAAGAAAAGTAAGACAAGAGAAAGTGGTGTTTTGCAAATTCTCAAGACTTCGAAAAATAAATGTCTAGAATAGGAGGAAAAAAATGATAAATTTTCTATCCAGTGTATTTAACTTTTAAGCCAAATAAAACCAGAGTTATTAAAAAAAAATTCGAAAGAGTAGTATTCAAGAAGTAGAGAGTAAAAGAATTGAATCTTCTTGTGGAGATGAATGTACAATTGAAGGTACAAGAGACTAGAATTAAAAATATTAAGCAAAGCTTGGAACTTTTCTTTGTATGCACTGAAAGATGGTTGTTTGATACAAATTTTGAAAATCCCCCCCTTTCTAAATCCATCATTAAGACCTTGTGATTCTCCTACTTTAAAACAACTCCAATCCAAACCCAAACCAAACACAAACCAAATTTCTAGATTCATCAAGAAGATCATGTGATTCTCCTACCTTAAAACCAAACACAAACCCATCACCCTTATATTAGACAACAATGCACCTTACGAAGACCATAACTGTCATCTAAGAAATAGAGAAAGATGCCAGAATACTGTGTGACTGGAGGAACTGGGTTCATTGCCTCATACCTGATCAAAGAACTGCTGGCAAAAGGCCACACTGTTCGCGCGACAGTGAGAGATCCAGGTAACGCCCAGAAAAAAGCTTTGCCGAGATATGTTGATTGTATGTATTTTCGTTTTCGTGATGGTATGTAATCAGGTGATGAGAGGAAGGTTGGATTCCTGTGGAGCATGGATGGTGCCAAGGAGAGGCTAAGGTTGGTGAAGGCTGACCTGATGGTGGATGGAAGCTTTGACGAGGCTGTTGAAGGCGTTGCCGGTGTCTTCCACACTGCCTGCCCAGTCTTCGTTCTTGAAGGTGACATTGAGGTGAGAATGCCATCAAGCTACAATTGCATCTCAAAGAATCAGATAGAATAGGATTAATGATCAAAGCTAAAATGACAAATTCCATACCCAAACCCCAACCTAGTAGGAATCAGATGCAAAAAAAACAATGTAACTAGATAATAATCATTCATGTTCGCAGGCAAAATTTATGGTCATAACCAAACTTGGGTGCAGGAGACACTGATCAAGCCAGCAATCAAAGGCACGGTGAACGTGCTCAACTCCTGCACCAAAGCAAGCTCGGTGAAACGAGTTGTACTCACCTCTAGTTGCTCGGCCATAAGATACCACGCAAATGCCTCTGAGATCTCCCCGCTCAATGAGTCGCACTGGAGCGATACTGAGTACTGCAAGAGACACAATGTATGTTCCCCCACTTCCATTTTCCCTTCTCTTCTTTGCTCCTCAACTCAAATAGATCGATATAACATTTGTATGGCAGTTGTGGTATGCTTATGCCAAAACACTAGCTGAAAAGGAGGCGTGGCGACTAGCCAAGGAAGAGAACATTGATCTCGTTGTTGTGAATCCATCATTTGTTGTCGGGCCGCTGATCACACCACAACCCACAAGCACTCTCCAAATGATCCTCTCCATTGTGAAAGGTTTTACCTGCTGATGACTCTTATCTAAAAGATGAAATAGAACATGTTCATCAGAAAAAAAAGAACACTATCTAATAAATAGCATTTCAATTTGTGCAGGAGACTACCCTTCATATCCAAACATAACTATAGGATTTGCTCACATTGATGATGTGGTTTCAGCCCATATGATAGCCATGGAGAATGGGAGGGCCTCGGGGAGGCTCATATGTTCGAGCAGTGTTGCTCATTGGTCGGAGATTATTGCAATGCTGAAGGCAAAATATCCATCCGAGCAGTTGCCTAATAAGTAACCCTACAACCCCTCTTATCTATTCCATTTCATAAACAAGCAGACCTTCGACAACTATTCCCAAATATAACACTAATATTTACACAAACAGAATGTACATAGCCTAAATATTAATTGTATTATTATGTCTAACATAGAGAACTATAAAAATTTGAACTTCAAATTTACAATTGAGCTCCTAGAATGTAGGGATCTCGATATGCATATGCTGTATGTCAGTGTAGTATTTTGTTTGAAATAAAGCTGTTTCCAACCTCAATTGGTTGAACTAACATGAAAATAAATAAATAAAATCAGGTGTAATGAGAGGGAAGGAGATAGCAATCCTCATAGCATGGACACCACCAAAATCAAGGAGCTCGGGCTTCCAGCTTTCAAAACTATCCCCCAGATGTTTGATGATTGCATCAAGAGCTTCCAAGAGAAGGGACAACTCTGAAGCAATTTGAAGCCAAATATCACAACAGAGATCTGAAGACGAGGACAATGAATCTTATTGGAGATGTATGAGATCTAAAATAATTAGAAGCTTCACTTAATTCCACAGCTCTCACAGAGTTCAATAAAAAAATGTTTGCTAAATGACTGAAACATTTGGGAAAGCATCAAGCTAATGAGGTCATAAATTGGATTACCGTTGATAAAACAGTGTTATGTCACTACTATGCTTATGACATTTCCACAGCTTTAATCAGAATGATGCTACCATCTACGACTCTATTCTCGAACACAAAGGCATTGCACAACTTCCACAGTTCCCAAACAAGACAGGCTGAAACAGACTGTTGAAAGATGCTATCACAAGCTCTTAATCCTCCACAACAAAGATGTGATATCATCAAAGCTTCAGACCCTGATGCTGCCTTAAGGAAACACCACCAACTCGCTCCAAACCCTCCATGGCCCATAATAAGAGTAAACTGCATGCTCGAAAGACAACCCCACCAACTCACATCTACAATCTGGATATAAACTCCTTGCTTACTCTATGCAGCATAAGACAGACCTATGTTTGATTTCATCAAGTACTATGTTGGCAATCAAGTAGCAGTACTAGAATTCAGCAAATTCTACAGTTTTGCTACCAAAAATAATAATAATAAGAGGAAATAAAAATAAAGACACTTTTACTGCCAACAAACCTTACATACAACAATAGGTCAAGGTAAGTTTAATTATATTTTAAAATACTCCGCGACTACCTAATTTAAACGTAGACTGACTCTAAGAGAACATATCCAGAAAGTGTTCCAAAGTAAAAGACTTGGGGCAAGCGACTACTATGCAACAAGGTTTTTTCAATGCATTCTTGCAGTCTCTTTACAGATAAAAGGTATCATTATAATACTTTATTCCAGCCCGCGGCCGTAATATTATAAATCATTAATATTATTATTCAAGTATTTTTCACAAAGAAGGGTCTACCATGGAGCACAGCTCCTAGATAAAAAGATTTAATTCAAGATGAGTTTAAGCTCATGCAATGAAAGCAGCCGTTTAAAAGTAAACCAAACAGGAAAAAGAGATGATAAAATTAACTCAGAAAATTGCATTCATCATGCAAAGCAAAATATACGACAATGAGAATAAAGTAGATCCTAAAACACAATATCAAGTCAATAATACACACAGAGACATGTGAACATAAATATTTATCTGTTATTTTCTTGTTCAACGGAACAGCACCTATGCTGTGCTTAATGTCTTATTTCCCAGCTAGTTCCAGACCTGGGAAAGGAGGGTTGCATGATCGAGTATAAACTTTGTCTCCATGAAATGAATCATTCTAGACCTCGCAGCATAGAGGCAGCCATAAGGGTACCGAGAATGGAGAGAAAAACGCTCATGTAGCCGGCCCCAAAAAATTGGGATTGAGGCACTGTCATTGTTTTGTTTACTTATCCAAGGAAAATTTAGCATAAATATTCAAGAGGTATCTGGCATCTTTGGGCCCAAACCAACTCTGCTTCATACACCACAAATATGTAACAACATGCAACTCTAAACAAATTGGGTGTTCAATTGATAGTTTGACCTTTCAGTTACTTTGGCCCTAACGGTCAAATTCAACACAAAAGCCTCGAATCTCATTCAAGTTCGAACAAGCATTGTTTGCGGTTAGCTGAAATATCTCAGTGGAGATCTCCATAAAGTCTCAAGGAAGGTTTTTAATATTATGACAATAAGCAATATCAAACCATTCCTGGCTACTACGACTGAGTCCAGTGACACCCATATGCTGCAATTTTCAGCATAAGAAAAAACTGAATCATGCTTGGGTTAACAAGAAACCCCTATAACAACAAAACCAAATATGTAGTGATCTTATAACAAGACAGGATCCAACTTTTGTTAATAGGAATCTTTCAACAAATTGAAAGATTGGAAGTAAGGTGATGCATTTATCTTGGGTATGCAACTGTCTGGCAGGAATAAAAAGATAATGTTGAGTTCATCAACTAAACGTCTGAAAGTGAAGTAACCACATGAAGGTGCAAACATTTTGACATTTTTATCCAGAAAGGTTTAACAGTCTTCATCATGTATAAAGCATTAAATGTAGAGATGACAAACTTCACCCTCTTCAGTTGGTATGCAATTAAGAGCTTAAAGTCAATAGAAAGGCAGCTCCTGTAGGCTGTGAGCATTCAGTACATGATGATGTTTAATGAAGAATGAGCAGAATTCTGTGCAATAATTCCTCAAGGTAGTGTATAAGGTAGTTCTCTTCATATAAACTTATCAGATATATTCACCAATAAACATTTAAACCTGGGTTTCTAACGAGTTATGCATACTTGAAAGATGAAGGAGGAACAACTATGAGATGAAGAATAAACACCCGTTGGATACTTCCAACAATCTATGCACATAAAATATAACAAGGCAGATACAGAAGAAGAAGAGGAGAATCAAAAGAAGTGTATTGAGAGGTAATCTTCCTTAAATATAAATTATCACTGCCCATGAACTATCAAGGGAGCAGAAAATGTACATGCTTACAGTTACTATGAGTATGCCTC
Source organism: Agave tequilana (assembly GCA_038442645.1). Lineage (NCBI taxonomy): Eukaryota > Viridiplantae > Streptophyta > Magnoliopsida > Asparagales > Asparagaceae > Agave > Agave tequilana. Next base: position 55,210 of record JAVJIF010010830.1, read on the forward strand.
TGGCAGATAAAAATTGGAAACAGACATCTTATCTCGGATCATTTTGCCTGTCTTTGGCATTATGTGCCAGTGGAGGACGAGTTCAATATTCTTACGACGAAGGTTGCTGCCCTGAAAATCAATAAATAGTGTTAATTCCACCATATTAAACGCAACGGGAAAGTATGCTTTTCACCATGCGTGGTGAAATAGCTTTCAGAAATCTAACAGAATTTTGGCAGATAATAATCCACACTTAAACAGTGACCAAGTTAAAAATACTCTTCGAGTCAGGACTGTAAATTTTAGTCAATGAAGTTCTTTGCCATTCTGTGCACCAGAGTGATAGGGAAAAGAGTTATGTAGGATAGGATAATTACCTGATCAATAAGAGGATACTTGTTGTGGACTATTCTTTGGAACTTTGCATGGTCCTTATCAGGGATAATGTGATCCCATAGTGAAACCTGAAGAGAGAAGGGCAAAAATGAACTATTAGGTACTCAAAAGCAGCACATAATCCATCATATCAGCATCAGTATTGATTCCTTAACAATATCTGCAGAATTATGATGCAGTCTTATTGTAGCTTTTGGTGAAGGAGATGACAGGAAATTATTCCAGGCAGGGTCATGATACCCCTAGCTAATTTAGGGGTTAACTTCCATACAATATTGAGAATGTTTATTGTTCTCTGAGCTGTAACTAGAGAAGATATCAGCAACATGCGTAGGTGCCCTGAATCCATGAGTGGGAGCCAATTCATAAATCAACCATCAGGTGTAAAGACAGGGAACACATTATGGTCTAGCATAGAGCTATTCTCATCTCTAACGTGATTAGTAATGACTTATTAGAGTAGAATAATATATATTTTTGTAATATAAGATAAAGATAGGGCTTTTTTTTGTAGTCTCCTATTCCTATTAGAACATGTACTCTTTCTACTTTATAAACAAGGGACCACACCCCTAATTGAGGGCGTACCGTCTTCTCTACATCTTCTTCTCAACACAACTAATGTCCAGGTCAAAATCAATGGACAGGAATTGCACCATGATTTTCTGATGTTCCAATTACAGAAAACTCAACCAGCCTATAATGACTATTTGTGAACAGTAATGAGTAGGATGTTCAGAGTGGACATTGGAGGGCTATGTAGCACAAACACTTCTATCATAGAGCCGTGTCGTGTCCGAAACTTGTCTGACAAGCGTGTCTGACACACGTGTCGTGTGTATTTTTAAGAATTTGTCACGTGTCCATGTGTCGTGTCCATTTCAACGTTGCCGTGTCCGTGCAACATAGTTGGAGGGTTTAAAGTGCCGAGAAAGTTTCTATGAGACAATGGAAGATAGAACAAGTTCATTGGCAAAGGACTAAGGGATCAAAACTAAGAGACAGAACAAAATGAGTCATCCTTGCTTGGCTAATCAAGAATGTAAAGAAAGAATTGAAGTAATTCATTGGGCATATCTTCAGCCGCTTGAAAGTATTGGCTCTAGCAATAAAAGTAATGCAAAGTGGAACTACAGAAAGAAGTCAACAATGCGAGCATATCCATAAATAATCATTAAATTCTGACAAGATTTGTATCTGGGCATGTGCAATTGCTCAAAATAGCGAAGGATAACAGAAGAGAACTAACATTTCAACGAAACACAGAGAGTCAAAGGTATGATGGCCAACTGGCACTATGATCCAGTTACCAGTAATCAAATGAGTTTTTGGTAAACTAGAAGGCCTTTTCATAGATATTACATGAAGATTTGTATCTGGGCCTGGGCAGTCACTCGAGATAGAGAAGCATAGCTGAAGAGACTGACATAACAACCAAAACACAGAAAGTCAAGGGTATGACTGCCAACTGGCACTATGGATCTAGCAATTAAATGTGTTTCCAAAACTAGAAGCGCTCAATTGTATACATTTATAATTATGTCCATGGCTAATACTAATACCTGTAATGTCTGACTGAAATTTTCAGGTAACATCATAAGACTGCCTAAGCAAGAAATTACAGTCTAAAAGATGCAATAGGGTCAAGGCAGGAAAAACAATGCTAAGGTAGCAGTTTCTAATAATGAGACCAACCAACCCCCGCCCCAGAAAACTATAAATTAATAATTAATAACAAAAACAAAACACAGAAGAAAAGGAACAAAAAGAAAGGAATACCAGTTTCTACGGGAACAGCAGTTGAAATAGTACCTGGTTAAGTGAATTCTTTGGTGTTTGATATTCAGCAGCCATAAAGACAAAAACCTACAATTGAAAGAAAATTTTAAGCTTATGATAAAAAAACTAAAAGAATTCCAATGCAAATCTTAATGGGTATAAGGTGGAGAGAAAGAAATATTAAATGAAAAAAATAAATTGCTTAAGAATTGAGATGTGGAAAAGGCTGGAAAGCTTAGAGAAAGTTAATTACTGAAAAAAGGCAATTTTGCTTTTAGACAACATCAACAAGTTCTAAATATCGAAACCAAGCGCTTTCAATGCATTCTGTTGCTAAATTATTCATATGTAGGTAACCTTGAGTTCTCCAGAATTTTTGGAGTTCACATAACAATAACCTGCATGATAAACTCACAGGATGACAATGGTTTATTTCATTCTTTTATTATTTTAGCAGAGGGGAGGGAAGGCCATGTTTTAAATATCGGCCGAGTCGGCCGAGATATCATCTGATATTTACTATTTTACCTGCTACCGATACGATATGGGAAAATCGTTCGCCATATCGTTTGTAGCAAAAAACGGCCAATATTTGAAATATCGGCCGATAAATTGCCCGATATTGGCCAATCACCCGATATATCGCCCAATATGAAATAACTTATTTATTGCATGATTGCGTGCAAATGTACATTATTTTTTACTGTCTTTGCAAGCATATACATCATTTTTATTAGGTAGATGATATCTATAACTCTAAACTAACTTTTAATTATCAATATTTCATTATATATAGTGTCTGATATGAACGCGTGATATGCGCGTGTATCCCCGATATCTCCCCCGATATCCGATATCCGATATGAAAAAACCCCCATCCGATACGATCCCGATATCCGATATTTAGAACCTTGAGGAAAGGTGGGCAAGTGCATGCGCACAGCAGCGAGATGGCAGCAAGAGGGAGGGATTTTGTGAAATGAGAAATATCTGTAAGATGCAATTTGGACTATTTTGTTTACATGGGTGCTGATACGTGCCAGGCACCTCACACCCACAATGGTTGATAAATTGAGGTACTTATTAAAGTGTGTAAGAGTATTCTTAAGTGACAACTAGAGTTAGGAAGTTGATTGATGAGCATGGAGGCACAATGATGATGGAGAGGGATTGTTCTAATACCAATTTAAGTTTAGGAGAATAGACGGTTTAACTTTAGATTGGGGTTGCCTCTCTTTATACAAATGACAAATAAATAGAAAAAAATACAAGAATACCTTTACACTATTTGGTTTGACTTGCATTTAGTTTGCTTCGATTTGCAGCTTCTGTATCATCATCAATGATTTAATAGAATGACATCGACGTTAAGAATTCAGTACTTATTTTTCAATAATTTAATATTTATTTGTTCATCAGTTTTTTTTAGAAAAACTTTATTTAAAAGATGTTTTACTAGTCTTTGTAACAAGTTGGGCATGACTAATATGCTCCAACTTGAGGGAGAATATTAGAATATGTAAGGATATTCTTATATTTCCTATTTATTCTTCATTTATATAAAGATAGGCAACCCCAATGCAAGACTAAGTCATCTATTCTCGTCAACTTAACAGTACTAAAGCGTGTATGACTCACAAACAATGGAGGTTTATTGGTTTTGCCTACCTCCTTAGACTGGGGCATCACAGTGTCCACTAAACTCAAATTCCAAAAATTTCTCAAAGGATAACATTATAAACTATCTTTGCATAATTATGCTAGATCAGCACAAGTGAAATTTATTAAATACACAAGAATAATAAAAAGAAAAAAAAACAACAAGCAAAGGTATTAGAATCACCATCTGATAGGTGATCCGAGTTGAGGCTTTTGATCAACCCATAGACCCAATTCGGACTGTTCCCACTCATTGGAGGAGAAGGGGCATCAGAGTGTACTTGACATTGTGCCCTGTGTTCCTTAGTCGGCTGGGATGAGGGCAAAAGTAAGGTTGGGATAAAACTATGATTTCTGTTAAGTCAACCTGTAAGCGGTTGAACTTTTGTAGAGCTATCCCTGCTTACACCAAAACACTATGGGAGGACAAAAGTGCCAACTTATAAAACTATGCATTTTGCTCGATGATGTTTTCATTACTAATGAAAATATAATAATGCCCCATCAACAGTTAGTGTGGCTGACATTCCAGTACACTAGAGACCCATGAACACCTCTTCCACCTCTTTTTGGAGTACCCACCAAGTTGAGAGATTTGGGAGTTTCTCCTTGATGCCTTTATTATTCAGGACGAGAAGCACTGGGACATAGAAGATTGGATATCGTTGTTGTGGACCAAGCTTCTATAGGATCTAGACCTAGGTGGATGGTGTGTGACTTCCATACTCTCATCTTTGTTGTTATATATTATCTCAGATTTTCTACCACATTTCTTATTGGGTAGGACTGGCTTCACCTCAGTACACAGGCAGCATCGGAATATCATCTCGAATCAGACTAGGAGGGCAACCCAGAAGCAGATGGTGACACGAAGTAGACAGGCAGCATAACCCAGTATCATTAGTGTCTGTCCCAGGGTCTTTCAGTTATGTGATCCTAGTGAGGAGTGATGATTTATTGTATAAAACACATTTACATGTTATATTGTAATGGCATAATAATGGTGTGGACAACAGAAATTAGCTATCAAAAATTGTAACAAAATATTAACATCCCCATGTATTCTAAGTAGTCAGAAAAAGGAATTACCCACCAAAACTTGTAACAAGATATCAACATCAACCGTTGTATTCATAGTTCTTTAGAATATTTTCATCGTGTATATAAATAAATAGTGAAAGTACTAGTACAATTTGTGCATACCTGCTTTGTGTTCCATGTAAACAATGATTCCACGTCCATAGAAATATTCAAGGACAAGGTTACCTGCCACATAACTGAACTTTTAATATAAAAACAATTAAATATGGTCGATTTCTTATTATTTAGTTTACTATTCAAAAAACCTCTTACTTTAAAAACTTTATTTTAAGGCCAAAATATCTTATAAAATAGCAATTAGCTTTATCAATCTACTCATGCTAACTTTTAAGCCATGTAGGATGGGTACTTCTATTATGAAGCCGACACTCGTGTCGGACATCGACACTTTCTTGGACACTTCTCGGACACTGCTTGAACTTATCTTCGATCATATACATATTTTTTATTTATGACACTTGTTGGGCGCTTCTTGGACACATCTTCTAAGTTGCTCTAACAGTTCTTTATTCACATTACATATTAGAGATATTTATTTACTTTTCCTTATATATCGAAGATTATACTTTAGTGAAACAAAAAAAATGCTTTCAAAATATTAACTTGTATAAAGTTATAATATGTTTAAATAATAAATATGTTTCAATATAAGAAGTTAGACACACAGAACTGTGTATGAACTTTTGAATGCAAAGACAGGGCTATGCATTTATACTTATGCACGGTTATTATTATTTATATGCATATTCTAGTTTCATGTTATTGTGGCCCCTTGTCCTGCTTTTTAAGAAATTATTGTGCCTCATGTTCGAGTCCGTGTCCGTACTTCTTAGCTTTTAGGTAGTATATGCTCTTAACTTCTTATACAACAGCAGATGCATAGCATGCAACCTAGTATATTATATAAAGTAACAGAAATGGAAAGTGAGAACGGGTGACAAAACTTGGTCCATCTAGGGTGACAAAAATGAAACGTAAGAATTTTCTTAAAAGTTTTAAGTTTAATGTCTAACTTTTGGGTTCTGAATAAGCTTTTACTGCACTAAAAAAAGGAACAAAGTCACATTCTTTCCACAATTTTTTTTTTTTACTTGGTGAATTGCTGAAATATTGTTTCCATGTAATAGTTTGTTGTCATAGAAAACTATGTCCCAATATCTAGATCCACAGTAGGAAATCCATTTGATCACAATGAAATATGGTAAGAGTTGTTACTCAATATATTACGCTAAAGTGGAACTTGAAAAAAGTTGGCAAGTCCTGTGACTTAGGACAAGTACATAATAAGTACAATAGACCACAATCAACATAGAGAGAGGACTTTCTCACAACATAGGGAGAGGGCACGAAGGACCTACCAAAAATTCAAACAGAAAGCATTATTGGATTGTAGGGGTCGTGAAGTCCAGAATTCTAAGTATATGGTTAGTCATGTTTGAGCAAAACTTGTTCCAGAAAAGGTGAAGGATTTCTAACCATAATCTAGACCCTCGCAGTTTTGATCCGTTCCGCAAGCACTGGTTTGTGGGAAGTTAGACAAATATTTCATTTGAATTTCTTAGTGTAAGATAAAATCTCGGGATAAATTTCCTTAGGGATGTTATTGGTTTAGAATTTCTTAAGTCGTACTCAAACTGGGACTCAGACTGGAGTAAGACACAGACTAGTCCTTGAACTTTTTAGTTGGATTTACTAGGACTCGGTCTAGGCTTAGTTAGATTTACTAGGACTTGGATTAGCATTCAGACTTTTTAGTTGATTTACTAAGACTTGTACTAGGACTTGGATTTTTAATTGAACAATTTAGACTAATAACTTGGACTATTTTATAAAAGTTTTTATAGTGTGATATTATTCATTATTTGATGGGATTAAATGCTAGTTTAACACTAATTAATTACTTTTATTGAAAGAATATCAATAATATTTCATAATAAACATTAAAGTAATTATTATTGTTTACTAGTTATTATTAGATATTGTGTTTCGTATCCAAGCCAGGGATGAGTGAAGGTTAACTTATTTAGGAGTGAAAAAGGGGCATAGTATATATTTTTCATAGTTAAATAATATTATATACTTAAATAATAATTATACAATAGTTAAAGATAAAAAAAATATTCAACACGAAACCAAAATTTAATTACAAATGAATGTTCACAATTAATAATGTTGACATGACAATACTTATTATATTATCTTATAAATATTCTAAGTAGGCTAAATTGAGTTAATATTATTGCTAAAACTTTTTACTAATTAATTAGATTTATCACAAGATTACTATAAACATTTCAGAATGAATAACAAAATAATCAGTCAATATTACTTAATTATGTGATTTAATTAAAAATTAATTACTATTTAGTTAATCTTTGCTAGTAATAAATATTAACTTAATAATAATAGTAATTGTTAATATTTTTATTAATTATATTTTAAAATTAAGAATTAAATTATTATTTATCAATAGCTATTATTAATTACAATAATAATTGAGAAAGGATTAATTGGACAGAAGAGAGAATATGGGGAATCCGAGTCCAAATGAAAAGTCCACAAATTTTCATATGGACTTTTGTTGTAGTTGGATTGGTTAAAATTTATATCCTTGGATTAAAAAGTAGGATTTCAAGAGTCCAAGTCCTAGTCTTAGTAATCAATAACACTAGATTTTGAAATACAAATTCCAGTCCCAAATCAATAACAGTAGATTTTAAAATCCAAATTCCAGTCCTAAATCAATAACACTATATTTTAAAATCCAAGTCTCAATCTCAAACTAATAACGCCAAATTTTGAAATCCTAGAAACTGTCCGAGTCCAACTCTAGAATCCCGAAGCAATAACAACCCCTTAGTGATAATTCTTATTTCTAATTCAGATATATTCAAAATCTGTGTTATTATATACACAAAGAAGTGTTGAATAAGGAATTGTCAATTGACCTTAATCAACCTAGTAATTAAGTGTATTATCAAGAAAATATGATAAAACAAAATGATAAGAAAAACTAGTAGTAAAGTTGGATTTCTGATCAAATACATCCCCCAACTTGTTGGCATCTAATCATTTGAATTTGATGGGGAAGCAGAAATTCAGCACAACTGAGTAATAAAGGCCATCTGCAGAAATACTCGTGCTACATAGAGGAGAAAGATTCCAAGAGATAAAGAGAAAGTTATGTTGTCTTGTGCTTCCCGGTTTTTTGCTGTTTACTCATGGAATATCACAGATCTGGAGGGAAATGGCAAAAAAGGTTACCCTTAAAATGGCAACCTTATTGTTTAATTTGTAAAAATATTATCGCTTGTTCTTTGATAATGTTTTCATGTTTTAACAATTGGAATCAGACTAAGATAATCTCCCAGAATTATTTCCTGATAGCATTTAGAGAACAGTGATGAAAAGTGAAAAATGATAGAATATCATTGCTCTGCAAAAGCGCACAAAGAGATTCTGTAGCAACACCAGTTCAGAGGACGGAAAATGATATTAGGCAATAACTGTTCGTTGAAATGCCTACTAGGAGGAAAAGAACTCTAAACATTGGTGTAAAGGGTTCGTTAGATTTAATAGTATTTAGTTAAATGGTAGAGTCGTTCAGTTGTCAAGTCTTAATAGTATTTGGAGCCCTAAAGTCCTAGTAATATCATGAGTTAGTTTGAGTAATATTTGTTCTTGTATGGGGTCTATATATAAAGGAGGTTGCCCATGACTTATATAATTGTATTTTGTAACTCTTCTCAATTTCATAAAGATGTCGTCTTTCATAGTTTAAAAGGTCCACAAACAGAATCTCAAGACTGGCACAGGCTGAAAAATAATTTTGTCAACTTAAAAATTAAATGAACAAGAAAAGGTGTGTTTTAGTCTTTAGACAAAGAAATATCGACAAACAACTTCTATGAATGATATATAAAGATAAATTCATCCTTTAGTTGAATTGTACTTATATCTGTTTTTCAAATTTCTGAGCAACTGCAATAATGTCCTTAAAGTTCAAACATGGCAGACATGAGATACTGGGACAAAGGAATATAACTGTAATACCATACTGCCTTTTTGGTGATGAAGAATTTGCATAATATATGTAAAGAAAGTACTTTGCCATCTATCAAACAGTTCTAATTCTAAATTAAGAAAAGCCCTTTCTCATTCTGCCAGTAACACTTCTTCACTAGGATGAGGGAGAATGGGATAAAGGCATAACCTCATCATTTCCATTCAATTGTTTCCGAAAACGATGGATCTTGTGAACCTGAAAGATGAAAAAGAGAGTTTATTGATTCATTTCAAATGACAATAGTCAAAATCTTCATAATATCAACTAAAAGGTAATATTTTTCAAATAATAACAGCCAAATAAATTTTAAAAAAAATTAGTGCATTGTAGTAAAAAAAAATAATAATCCTTTTTATCAAAGAACATTAGAAGTTCTTATATCCTCTCTATTAGAAACGGTATTATTAAAAAATAAAATTGAATATTAACAATTTTGATACTTGCCCAGTTTCTTTCAGTGCCATAGTGGATGTGAAAGGAATGTAAACTAAAAAATATGACTTTCACTTGTATGATAAGACAATCCCAGTTTAATGCATCTGGTAGCTCAAGCTTACTCTAACTTCCAGAACAAGAAACTAGTGAACTATGTGATGTGTAAAAGATTGTGACATGAACTTGAGAAGGATGATGATATATGTCTTTCATGGAAGTCATTTCTGGTTCAACCAAAACAAAAAAAGTACTTTCTGGGAACCAGATGAAGTAACACAAAAATTGTCATGCTCAATTTGGTGGTGTTATAATTTTTCACAAACTCCCCTTTCACATATGCCACCCAGCTTTCTGTAGCACAATGTTCTAAAAAGTGGTTTCATTACACGCGCGGGGGTGAATAACGCTTAAACAATTTACACGCCGATTAAATGGATTACATGTTTATTAATATTTTAATATATACTAATATTAACATTCAAATATGATTTCAGCTCTATCCCCTCATTTTTTTTCTCATTTTCTCTCAAAACCCAAGCTCAAAAGCCCGCAGGCCCTCTTTCTTCCCATTTTAGCCCGGCCCAAAGCCAAGGCCCACCATCATCTCCCATATAACTCTCTCTCTCTCTCTCTCTCTCTCTCTCTCTCTCTCTCTCTCACACACACACACACACACACACACAGCTCGATCTCTATGCTTACCGACGAGATCCACCACCACAGCGACGGGATCCACCATCACGGCAACGAGATTAACTGCTAGACGACGACAACACCATGTCGACGACGAGATTCAGGGTTCTTCTGCTTCTTGGTTGTTACCACGGCGATGAGATCAACCACCAGACGATGACGACGACTCCACGGTGACAACAAGATCTAGGGTTCGTCATCTTCTTGGTTCATCGCCATGACGACCACGACAACAAACAGATCTAGCAGGTTCGTCGTCTTCTTCTTCTTGGGAAATTTAAGAGAGAGAATGAGAAGTTGAGTAAAGATTTGGGGATTTAGGGTTTTAATTCGAACCCATTAAACGACTAAAAGGGTGCAAATTTTTACCCGATTAACCACTTAATCGATGATTAGACTTTTTACACGTCTGACGGCATCGAGCGAGCGTTTTCAACATTTTGTACACATTTCTTTCCCAAAAACGTTTAAGCGGCTGCTTAAACGGACGCTTAAAATGTTTTTTAGAACAGTGTTGTAACATCTTAAAATGACAAATGAACGTAGATCTGGTATGTGCTACTCTTGATCACCTTGAATTTTTGTAGAGGTAGAAAGATGAGAAATAAAATGTCTACCTACATACTTGACTTTCTTTATAGGTTACGTCTCAATTAAATGGAACCCTGTTGATCCCAAAGCAATGGATAGTCTTCAGAACCAAAAACTTCAGGGATAATCCAATACTCAATCAGTTAAGCACCCAACTGCAAGCCCACAAATGGAGGCTTTCATGGATGCTTTTATATTTCTTTGTGGCTTCTTTCCAACATGTCCACCTAACTAAAATAGAACTCTACTTAAGAAAGGTTGCCGACTAAAACTCTTCCATGATCTGTTGTGCATGTAAAGGAGGCCAAGCCAATACCAGAGCAAAATTGGCCACGGGCACTCAAGGACGACTTAAAATTTTTATTTATTTTATTATTTGTTTGTTTATTGTGTAGAGAAGGTCATAGACACCATAGCTCGAGAAGGAGTCCAACACAGAATTCTTGAACAACTGCAAATTGTTTTAACTATTGGACAAGAGATAGAGTTTGTTGTTTTTGTTTGTTTCTTTTTTTTTTTGTTTTTTTTTGTTTTTTTGTTTTGTTTTGTTTGTTTTGTTTTGTTTTTTTGTTTTTGTTTTTTGTTTTTTTTTTTTTTGTTTTTTTTTTTTTTTTTTTTTTTTTTTTTTTTTTTTTTTTTTTTTTTTTGGGGGGGGGGGGGGGGGGGGTGGGGTATCTAAAGACATCTTTTCTCGTGGAAAGTTACTAATAATCGAATTTGATTAACTAGTTGCACCATGATGTGGTTAATGTATAGCACTCTTCATGAATGGACGAGTGACAAAAAACTCCAAACAAGTTTAATAGTTACTTTAACAATATAAAATCAAATAATTAGGTATAAAAATTAAAATTGAGGAAATAATTGTTTTAAATATATTAGATTACCTTTATAATGTAGTTTATATTAGAATAATTATTTTTTTATTACATACATATTTCACCCCCTTCAAAATTTGGGCCCGACACTGTTATTGGTCATGCTCTTTAAGCTCATGCAACCAAGGAGGCTCGCCTCGATAACCTCCTAAGCCAAAAATTAGTCTAGAAAGAGGCAAAAACACAATACATGGTTGTAGATAATCACATTGATATTCAAGGCATGGTATAAACGAAACAACCATTTGACAACAATTTCCAACAAATTTTCAAACATATGGAGAGAGAAAACAAAGGTCACTTTTGGTATAGAATAAAGCTGATTAAATGTCATGATTGGCTTTACTCCATCCCCAGCTCATATGTGTAGTTGGATTATCAAGGTACAAGGTTTCTCTTGTTTTGTCTTTGTTTTAAATGTTTTCTCTCACTTTTAGTGAGGACCAATGTGAAACTAATGTGCAGGTTCTGTTCCTCTACGATTCAGCCATACGCATTTGGCATCAGTTAGTTTCCATTAGGCTAAAGGTCTTAATGAAGGCATATTACTCGATAGGAATGAGTGGAGAAAGCTGATCCATGTGCCCAATCCGGCGTAATTATCCTACCCCAAATACCTGGAATAAATGACTTAGTTGTTGTTGTTGTAGTAGTTTCGATTAGGTTACATGGGCAAAACTTCAAACCCGCACCTGACCCATTTAATAAACATGTTAGGCATGTTTAACCAAGGGAAAGGTGGAGTAACTATTTCATTTTCACTTACTCTATATTGGTAGTTACAATAATATTTCTCCTCACTATTTCACTTAAATACTTAACCCACTTTTATCGCCAAATAACCCAGCAACCAAAGAAAAAATATGGCTGATTTATCCCATCTTTGCATCCAGAAAATGAGAATAAAGGGTTTGTTTAAACTGATTAATTAAACCAATTAGAACAAAAAAATGACTAATCCACTCAGACCCACTTATTCCTTGTCACTTAAAATATTTACATTGCATGAAAAGGGTGTTTTACAAAAAAATTTAAAAATTTTTTTTGTAGGAATTAGGTATTTCTTTCAATAGGGTGTTGTTTGAATTGGGTATTTTTCTTTCAACCCTTTCTCCAATTGGGCGTGTGATGAACTCCTTGATCAGTTCATATAAGACCCACATCAGAACTTGACAACATGAATCAATAACACATGAGTTTTTTTTTTAACAAAAAAGAAGAATTGAGAGGTAGAAGTGAAAAGAAAATACCTGGGCGTGGGCTTGGACAGTGGGGGAGCTGAAGCCATCGAGGAAGGAGGCGGCGGCCAGCAGCAGCACCAAGGGGACGATGGCGAAGCTGAGGAGCGTGCTGAGGCGATACGCTACGGAGTGCATCGTTTCGTTTTCGTTTCGGTTTCGGCCTCGGAGAGGGACAACGATTTCAAGAGAACGAAGGAAGCAGGAGAAGAAAAGGAGCCGGACTTGCGAAACGGCCCCAGTTCCAGTTTGCTGTCAGCATGATTTTTATTGGCACACATCAGCAAAGTAGGACCCACGGTAGTAGTACAGTTCTAGTATATTTATACTCCACGATACACGTATGAAAATACCTACCGCATTGGGTTAGCTCATTGCAGCCTGTTGGATCACGGAAGCCTTGTTGGGCCACTTTGGGCTATTTTGGGCCATGTACGGCCGAGCCCTACTTTTTTTATATACACCTCTTAGGGCCTGTTTGGTCTTAGAGTTGGAAATACAGTACTTTTTTTTTTTTTTTTTTTTTTTAAGCCTAGCAGGAGTGGCATCACCCCGCTTTTGTATGCAGGAGGTTTTGTGTATTCTGATCGAGTAATATTGCAGGTAAGTATTCTGGAAGCTTACTTTGTGGAGTGAGAGATAGGAGAGGCAATCGCAACCCAACTCAGTTATATGACCGTACCCGACTTATAATTTAAAGATTTGAGTCAAGCATATACGGATTTGGGTCACAAACCGGGCAACATGCCTTACATGTTTGTTAAGTGGGTCGGGTATGGGTTTGAAGTTTTACTTGTTTAACCCTATTTATAATATGTTTATTTGGACATATTAAACTCCAAAATTCTCTCCCCCATAGAAACTAGAAGGTAATTCGTAGATGTGATGTCCTTACTAAGATCATGAATAAACTTCATGCATCTTTTTTGATAAAGTTGGGATTTTCTTTGTAAAAATTTGATTGTTGATACATTTTTTTCCGTCTCTTTAATAATTTTGGCTTGAGTCAATACAATTGTGTTTGAAATTTAACAAACAGATTAATTTTTATTTCAGGTCGACCCGTTTAAATCTCGATCAAGTATGAGTCTGCAACATTAATCTTGATGTTTTTCGGAGTTGGAGTGAACTTAGTGTGATCTTAGAGTTGTTAAGAACAAAAGAGTTAGAAATTAACAAAGATCATTTAGTAAAGTTTCAGCCTCACTTAAGGACTACTCGACTTCGTTATTACACAACTTTAATAAACCCTTGGATCCATTTGATTGCCTGCAAGTGACCGTAAGCAGTAAGTGAGAATTTTTTTTTTTCAGTTGCAAATGAGTTTTGCGCAAGTAAGTTTTCAAGGATCTAGAAACAAGTTATGTCTCAATTTTCAGCAATTGCATTTCTTGTATTTTGTATCTCCAGCATCATCATGCAAGACAATAATACCATTGACGTGAGATTTCCATACAAGCAGTGCTAAAAATGGGGCTGCTCATTAAGAGAATAAAAGGCTTAAGACCAAATATCCCATTGAAAGTTAATGATGAATATTTTGATTCAAATAGTTATACAGTAGCACAAAAATCCTTAATAAATCTATAAACTAAGAATCAACATATTATAAAAGAGATGGGAAGTGCATGAAGACTCGAAAATTCAGAGAGACAAAGTGACAGATAACTGAGATTGCTCAAATCATCCTCATATTACTGCATGAACTTCTGTGGCAGTCACAAAATGTTATGCACCAACAGTTTTTATAAAAAAGGGGTTCTGTTTCAGAAAAAAAGGAATGCCCTCAAGCTCAATATGGGTGGAGATGGAAGTTCCAAGAATTCTGCGTGTGCCACCAAACCACTGTTTGTTTCTGACAGACTTGAACACCTGAAGATCAACTGTTACTTGTATGTAAGAATTTAAAGATGGCATGGTCAGAGAATTTGACAAAGTAACATGAATGCCTTGCAACTGAGATATCTATTACAGCCAAATTAGAATCAACAATAGACAGATTTTAACTTCAAGACATGAAATGAAAATACTTGTATCTGCTTGAGAGATTGCTATTAAGTCCATTTATAAAGATCATAAAGGAAAGAACCTTTCAGATTTAAAGACATAAGAAATGAATTTAAAGTAGTTTCTGGATTGAGGCCAAATGGTCAATACAAGATATTATTCCTGTCACAAGAAAGTTTTAACTTAGCCAATTGAAAATTAAGGCAAATTTTGGCATTTTTTACCAAGGATCTCAGTGTTTGTGCGTGCATACTGTAATATGGGAAACTAGTCAACAATAATCAAGTGTGCCAAATACGTACCAGTATGTACAGTAGTCTGTAACATGTATCACCATGTAACATAGCATATTGGCAAGCTGCGGCCTTTGAACTTGCCGACACGCAGCAGCTTGAACGTTACTTCCCAGATTCTAAACATAGCATGTGCATCCTTGAAACATAAAATTTGTTGAAGCAGTCTGCGTCTCCCCTTTGCTAGCTTTCTTATTTCAAAAGGCTTAAATACACCGGCATCCTTTGAAGGCTGTCATGTGAATAACATTGAACTGACAAATTCAATTAGGATAATTTTTGAGGATTCACTCCAAAACTCCTCAAAAATACAAAAAGAATCCAGTCTCACACACCCATCAGAAAGAACAGTACAAAGCAGTAAACATTTTCATGCCATTCAATAATTAAATACAGCAGCTATAAGATTGCGAGTACATAATAGAGCCGGAGATTCTGGCAGATCATATATATATATATATATATATATATATAAATATTCTATGCTCAACAAAATTGCATCACAACCACCATTATGGAATCCCAACTATATATATATTGCACTTACTACAGCAAATGCATGCGCTCCACATAAGAGTTGAGCAGCCACTGGCTGAGGGCCTCTCCACATCCAACAAAACACCCAGAGTTGCCATTTTCAGTGAAGAAAGGAAACCTAAAGAGATGTAGCAGCTCCTCAACAGACTGCCTAACTAATGATGAGCCTGTTACCCTGCTCCGCCTGCCCCAGCCTGTAACGATATCAATCCGGCGGGGCCCAAAGCCTGAAACTAACATTTGCCTCTGAAACCAGGCAAGCGTCCTTGACAGTGCTGTAATTGCAGTTCCCTCGGACATAACATGTAGGTTAATTAGCCAATATGAGGAACTCTTTTCCCTTAGTGAATCCGGGTAAACATTCCTTTGTGCAGCCACCTCCCATATGAATCCAGCCTCCTCCTTGAGCCCTGACTTGTGAAGGAAATCAATTACCGCATCAAGAAGACCCCTCTTACTTTCCCTGTCCTCACTGTGTATTAGTTCCAGGAATTGACTTGCATGGTCCCTAACATTCTGACCACCTGGCTCTGCATTTGGCAAAGACTGCAGGAACACGTGAGCGGGGTGACCGGTTATAGCCATAAGTTTGCTGCACAATCTCATGTTGGAGCCTGTCTCCGTACAGAAGCTGAGAAGAAGAGTGTAAGTCTGGAGAGATGGAACCAGCCCCATGCCAATCATATTCCGGAGCACACCATGTGCGTCAGAGAACCTCTGCATCTTAAGAAATGCACTCAGCAAAGAATTGCATGTAGGTACGTTAGGCCGCAAGCCTGCATCAAGCATTGATTGAAACCAAGCTCGAGCGTTGTCTACTTTGCCAGCTTTACCCCACATGTCCACCAGAAGACCATAAACAGGTTCATCAGGAATCCAATCCCGCTGCATCTCTGCAAACACAGCTTCTGCTTCATCGAGGTGCCCACAGTGACCAAGGACCTCCATCACAATGCTGTAAGTTATCTTATCCGGACGAAATCCGGCAGCTTGCATGTCTCTGTATAGCTTCACTGCACTGGAATAGTTCCTTGCTTTCGCCTGCAGAGCAATCATTATGTTGTATGTCACCAGGTTAGGAACACAGCCTTGCTCAATCATCTCACAAAACAGGTTGTAAGCAGCAGCAAGATGCCCAGCTTTCCCGAGGCAGTTGACCATTGCACTGTAAGTGAAAGTATCAGGAGACAGACCAACCTCCTGCATGTTCCGATACAAATCAAGTGCAACTTCTAGGAATCCTGCTTTTGCATGGATATCAATCAGCGTGCAGTAGGTAACTCGGTCCGGCTCATAACCATGTTCCTGCATCTGATGGAAAACTTCAACAGCCTCACCTATGTAATTAGCACGGCCGTATGCATGGATCAATCGGTTGTATGTTACCACATTGGGATGGCATCCATCCCTCTTCATTTCATCTAAAAGTCGTTTTATAGTACCAAATTGCCTGGCTTGCCCAAGTATACCAATCATGGTGGTGTAAGTATGTTCATCATGCTTGAAACCAGCCTGATGCTTCAACCATTTGAAAAACCCAAGAGCCACAGAATGATCACGGAGCAGTTTTAGTACTTGATTTGCTTGGAAAGGATCTAATTTGCAATGAAGATCATCAAGAGTTTCCTCAGCTTTGGGTCCCCATTTTAACTGTTGCAGTGTGTGATGGTATAGCTCAACTGCGCGAACAGAATTTACAGATCGATTACTAGATAGAGCACCTCCTGCTTGGAATCTCACAGATCTCATTGGATGCTGAAACTTACTGGAAGACCTAACATGCTCAGTGACTGATGTTGTCACTCCCACATCCGAGATTTTCATCCCAGATCTTGCGCCTGAAACAAAACTGTCAGAATGATGTTTTGTTCCCTGTGATACAGTGGAATGCCTTTGCTCTTGCAAGTTCGATGGTGACCTATGATCCTTAGCACAAGTCCCAGGATTATTTTGCTTAGCTTTCATTTTACCAGTGTTATAAGCCTTTACTCCAGGATTATTGTGAGCAGACGTTGGATTAGAAGTTGATCTTTCTTCAATGCTGATAGATGAGCTTGCCTGGACCTTGGAATACTTTGCATGGTTACGAGACTTGCCATTAGCAGGTCTTGTATTGTAGACAGGGGAAGTGGTACCAACCACACAATTCGGGTGTGATAGATGACCATGTCCATCTGTAGCAGGAATCCTGTAATTAATTAAGTCAGAAAGCATGCCAACAGTTGCGATGCCTGCCTTAACAAGGTTCTGAGAAGCCGTTCCAGATGAATTCACCAAACCACTCTGAGGAGCTTGAACAACATCCCTGTTAGAGTTGATGCTTCCACTTACAGAGCTCGAGGTAGTGGTAGGGGAGACAACATTTGGGGCTGGACCAGCAAACACACAACTCTGAGGGCTGAGACGACTAACAGATCCAAATGCATCTTTTAGCCCGGGAGATCCAAATTTAGCTGCACAACCAGGAGCCGCATTTAATTTATGTGGCTTCAGTAGAGAATCAGTTCTGTTAGACTTCCTTCCCTTAACAGAAGCATCGTCATCAGAGCAAGTACATGCAGCTCCATCTGCACTGCCACATCTTGTACCACTGAGATAAAAGTTCCTAGCACACTGTGAAAGCGTGCTAGCCTGTTTTGCTCTCAACATCGTCAACAAATTTTAGTAATGTCTGGACATAAATCAAGACAGCTGCAATTGTAGAAATATAAACATATGTTAAAAAAAAAATAAAAACAAAACAAAAACAAAAGCAGAGACAGAAGAAATGACATAATGCTCCAGTAAATAGAAAGGACAGCTATTGCCTTACATACTATATCTTAGAAGACAATTATGCCTAAGTAATTAAAAGACTATTTCTTATCATTAAGAAAAAAATATTCATATAGAGCAGCAACTGGGTGTGAAAATGGAATAGCCCAATTAAAGAAAACAAAATTAAACCCACAAATGTTTCAAGGAGGAAACAGGTAAATAAGGGAACACACACACACACACACACACACACACACACACACACACGAGAGAGAGAGGGGGGGGGGGAGGGGGGGGGGAGGGAGAGAGAGAGAGAGAGAGAGAGAGAGAGACTTGTGTCCTTCCAAAAGTATTTGAACCCGAAACTTTTCCACTCAAATTCAACCCTCTGACATTCGAATACAAGATCCACTCCGTTGAAGCTAATCTATATTATTTCAAGTATCTATAAACCAAAAATCAAGTGTTTTGAATACTTTTTGCCCATCCATCAAACGGCGCAAAATAGACGGCCAAAAGTAATGAGTTGGTTAGATCAATGTCTTTAGACATACAAATTCTCGATCCGGCCATTTGATTATGATCTAAACATAAAAACCCCTACAAACCAATTTTTGTTAGGTTTCAAATGTTCTACACCGTTAACCTAACTAACTCACTATTTAGGTCGTCCGTTTTTTCCCTACTTGATGTATGAACAAAAAGTATTCAAAACACTTGATTTTTGGTTTATAGATACTTGATATAATATAGATTAGCTTCAACGGAGTGGATCTTGTATTCGAATGTCGGATGTTGGTATTTGAGTGGGAAGGATTGTTTCAAATCCTTTTGGGAGGACACAAGTCTCTCTCTCTCTCTCTCTCTCTCTCTCTCTCTCTCTCTCTCTCTCTATATATATATATATATATATATATATATATATATATATATATATATATATGAAAATCAGTTTGCAATTGAATATTCATCAATCCTCCTCGCAAGCCAAGATAAGCATATAGCCCAATCGTAGCCTCTACAATACCCCAACGCTTTAGCCCGTTTTAACTTCAGACCTCTCATCTTGCTCAAACTAGTTTTATGAATCAAGCCTGCTTCATTGCCAAATAATAATCTTGTATTCTCTAAGAAGATCTCTATGCACTATTATCAAACCCCTGTCATGTGAAAACGGAATTAGCAAATGATAATTTAAAATTGGTTCTTGCTAACAGTTTAAAAGTAGACACTAAAGTTGTATAAAAAGTGAGACGGTGCAAAAAGAGGATTAATTTCAATACTAGCAGATAATACCATAGAACTAGTTCTTAGGAGCCTAAACCATTAAGGGATCATCAGATCAGATGAAGTTAATGCCACACAGAAAGTTTGAACTGGAAGAGAGTAAGAGGAAAAGATTATGTAATCCAGTTTCAAGTCCAATGGTTATTTCTGCTCATGGACCCCACCCCCACGCCCAAAAAAAAAACGCGCCACCCACCCACGACCGACCCAAACAAAAGAAAAGTTCAAACAATTCCTAGGTGAGATTTCAAGTTGATCTAATGCAAACCGAGAAATGTTAAAGTTCAATTTTCCCAGGTTATGCTTGTAATGTATGCTAAAGGAAAGACGGGTCTAAGTCAAAATGTTACAAGCAAACTCCTGATCTCTATCCAAGTCTTCTCCCATCGGACTGGATCGGCTAGAAGCCTAGAAAACATAACTCTGAAGTCAAGAAAACTTGAAGAATTGCCAAGAAGCTTGACTGGTTAAGAGCTGCATGCGTCCATGACTTGTTCCCAAATTTTTGGCTGAGGTAATTCTTTCTCTACACTTTTTTCTCACCAGAGGATCCCAATATTGTGATTTTTACCAACATAACATGCTTATAATTATTAATTTTCCATTTAAATTTACTTTTATGTACCAGCACTCATTTGACAGTTGACTGACAAAGTAAAATGGCATAGCATAGATGGAGCACTCCTACATCATTTAATTGGAACATAATTAAAATGATCAACTCAAAGAGAAGAAACAAGTGCACAACCTTTTTTTTATTACTCATACTTAATATTTTACACAGATGACTAATATTTGACGGTGTCACAAACAAGATGTATCTAATGCCTTCCAGACGTTAAGAAAATATCACAAGTTGTATACGATACCCACGCTCCACAGAGTGGACTGTTTTATTATTCGGATTGAGATTGAAAGGCATGTATGAAAGATGTGTATCAAAGAGAAAATTATTGTTAAAATAAAATTAGGAAGCTTGCCAGTGGAAATGTACATGTGTGAACTATAACAGCTATAAATAAAGAAGAACACAGAAGGTAATTGTAAGCCATGCCAAATAAAAGGACAGAGTTCACATAAAGTGATATATTCCAAATTCGATGAATACTTTGCATAGAATGTAAAAGTGCTCTATCACAAGTTTGTTAAGAGAAAATAAATCATAGTAACTTTTTGGTTTTGATAACAAATTTCTGATCAAACTAGGAAGTAACAAGTACCGTTTCATATAGACATTGGGATGCCAAAGCACTTGCTAACCAAAAAAAAAAAAACACCCCGACTAACATTACATTGGAAATGTGTTTTGTGACTTTTGTCTGTCTCTTGCCTTTGTGCATGCCTTAGAGCTGAACATAATTCCCGATAGCAAATTTTAGCATCCCATCCTCTAGACCTTTTCCCTACTGTCAAAGAATTTGGAAAATGCTTATTCGTCTTTCAGGATTCTAGCAAGCCTCTCTCTTGTCTGTAGTTTCCTTTGTTTGAAATCTGGCGGCTACAAGAGGTGGGTTGAAATTAGGCTGACATCCTCCGTAAAACTCATCAAATACTAGGTGGATTGCTCCATAACCCAACCTCATTTTAATTGGACAATGATTAGGGTCTATTTGGTTGCCCAAAAACTGATTTTTGGGCCTGATATGTGTCATGTTTCAACCAATTCATCATCACATGCCAAAGAAATTGACTTCGCTTGACTGTTTAGGATGAAAAAGGATATCGAAAACCCTTTTTATAGTTTCTTTCTTTGTTTAGCACGAAGCCAAGCCATGTGGGAAAACCAGAAAGTCAAAATCCCCGAGTCTTTCTCCCCAAGTTAGCATAAAAATGAACTTTTTATTCAAAAAACTTGCTTTTTTGGCAGATTTCATGCCCATTTCAGAGCTCTGAAATGGGTTGGGTTTCCCAGTTTCCATGATGTTGGTGACGACGATGACCTCATTTTCAAATTTTTGTTTCCTCACATATTTCGATTAAACCCAAACCCAACTGAATTAAGCAAGCAGCACACTAAAAAGAGCGGCTTTGGAATTGAAAATTAAATGCCCATCAAATTTAAAGTGTTAATGAATATTAGTTAGCTCCAGCAAGCGCAAAGGCGTCACTTCCTGAAACTTGGAATATTTTGCTTTTAAACGATATGAAACACAAAAGGAGAAGGAAAAGGAAGCGGGGAAAAAAGAGAACTAAAAAAAAAAACCAACCTTTTTCTCTTGGGGATGGATGCCCTTTGCTTCTCTCGCAGGCTTAAGCCGCCAGAGTCATGGGAAACCCTAGTTGCCAGCACCCCGGTGGAATACTTGAGGGTTTACTAAAATTTTGGGAACACGTGCACTTACCAGATTTTTGGAGGCACGTGGCATTTCCGTGTGCCAGTAATGAGAAATTGTTTTCAGAAATTTCAGAGAATATTAAAGCTGGGATACGTGGGCCCACTTCTTGCGTTTTTTTTGTTGTTTTATTATTTTTTTTTTAATAAAAGATTATTGAGGCTGGCTTTAAATCTCGGGTAAGCTAAGAATCACCGATTTACCCTGTTAGTCTGGACCCCGATCGCGGAACCGACGGTTACCGTTTCCTTCAATATTAGGAATTGGAATCAGACCGGGGGCTGTCTGGTTTCAGTTTCGGTTCTGAAATCGGAACGGACAGATTTTTTCGGTTACAATTCTTGAACCGTTTCTACTCTGTCGAATACTCATTTTTATATATAAGAAAATTAACAAAATAATTTAAAAAATAAAAATAAGCTTGAATTTAATTCTTACTATAATTAAGTTGCTTATGTATCTTTTTTTGGGTTTCTGAGAATCAATCCACGTAGTTTCTTACCTCAGTCCCCATACTTTAGACCCCTCAGTTCTGAAACCGACGGTTCTCGATTCCTCTGTATGAAGAACAAAGATCGTATCGTGTTTCGATTCCAGTTCCGATTTCAGAATCGGCCGATTTCTCTTTTTTTGATTTCGAATCTTAAACCGTTTTTACTTCGTCAAATACTAATTTTTATATATAATAAAATTAATAAAAAATAAAAAAAACAAAACTTGAACCTAATCCTTACCGTAATTAAGTTGTATCATCTTATATTTTAGAGTAATCTAAATACAGATAGTTTTCTTTCGTCAATCTCCGTGTACAAAATGGAGCCTTTATTTTTCTATTCTTTTGCAAGAATGATGCATTGATGCAGTCATCAGCACGTTGCCCTTCTCATACATCATATTTTTTCAAATAAATTATCTGATACAAGTGAAATTTGAACAACTTTTTATATAACGTTTGTGCTTCATCAGAGAGATACAAAGCCACTAACTTATAAGTCTTTGTTATCATGTATATAACTAGGTAAATAAATGAAATCTGAATACAAACCCGAGTAACTTATTAGTTAAGTTTTGCATTTACGTGGATAATATCATGAAACTTATTAGTGAAATTTCACATTTATATTCACTCTTGTTGGGTATTCTGCTTAACATGAATCAATCTGACAACTAATCAAGATCACTGAGATATCAACAATCTAATTGGCCAGGTCGGCAAATATCAGGTGGGAGGTTTTCCGTTCAAAAGAACGTTCCTTAATTTAAGAACCACCTTTCAATTTCCTTCCTTAGTTTAAGCACCAATTAGACTGAATCCAAGTCAGTCTCGATATACTGTAAAGTATATCCCCTGTATAAAGGACTTAGTCCACTTATACAGTATTTGAAGTGAGGTACGCTTACAGCGAATCTCCTTAAGACAATTACGTCCCCCGCACCGGTGCTAACGGGATAATGGACGCTGGTCTCCCAAGATACAACACTTCTTCACGGTATTTGGATAGCACTACCAAATCACCGTACGGTCGAACCGTAGTCAACCAGTACCTACACAGGATTAGCAAAACAGCGGTATAACGACAAATTTCAAATGAATATTTGTCTTACTCTTTTGGAGGAACATCCACTGTTGAGGACGTAGGAAGGTTGAAGAATTTTGGCAGAATCTCCTTTAGGAAGTCGCTTCGGATTCCCACTTCGTTGGAAGTCGCTCTGGAAGTCGTGGATTTCCCACTTCGCTGGAGCCCAGTTCAGAATCGAATTCAGAACTTTAGAGAGAGAGAGATCCTTCAGAAAGAGAGAAAGAGATCTCAGATTTTGGTGTATCTGAGAATGAACCCCTGGAGCGCTATTTATAGCGCTCCGGAGGGGTATTCTCGTCCGCCAAATTCCAGCAGTTGCGACGGTTCTGACAGAACCGTCGCAACCGATCAACCGCCCAACAGCACTATCGGTTTTCTGACAGCGGTTGGCGAACGGTCGGATCTGTTCGCGCGGACACCCGTTTGCGGGAGAGTCGAATCTTTCCGCGGGCGGGTTGGAGTGGTTCGACCCATACCTATGGACCCTGATTCAAAAAGAACCAGGCCAGGTAGGGAACCCGAACCCGGCCCGACTCCGGCACCGGCCGGCCGGCCGCCGCCGCCAGCGGCGGCGGCGCGTGCGCGCACGTACGTATGTACGTGCATAGTTCCCTCCTTTTCGCGCGCGAAAACTCCAAGTACCCAAAGGGCACGCCCTTTGTTCTCAATTTTCTCTATTTATACCCCATGAGCTTCCATCACATGGCCAATGTGGGACTAAATGCATGTAGCTAACTTTAGTCCCTTTTGGCTTTGAATTAGGCAATCTTTGGACTTGAATATCTCATTCATTCGAAGTCAGAATTGAACATGTGAATATACCACGTTCATCACAAATGGAAGGAGAACACACTCCAACCATCATCCGGTTGATTCGATCAACGGATCTTGCCATAATTCAACTCGAAGATTCACCTTTTTATTCTTCAATTCCAACAATCCCCCACAATGAATGGAGATTCAAGGAAATGACACACAAAGAGACTGACTCTATTGTGTAAGGTACTTTAGAAAAGAAACTGCATAAGGATAGGTGAACTAGGTCTTGAACCTTCCATAGTGAAAGCTTTATCGGACTTACTGGCTAATCAGTGAACTAGGTCTTGAACTGTTAGCCGTTAGTGTAAGCCAAGTCAACAAGCTTCACACAGTGACTTTCCAAATCAACTTTGGTTCTCTGTTGTGTCCGTTTTGGCCCTGGACATTCTTGATTTCAGAGAGTATCTTTAGGGAATAACAGCCTCCATAGAGATTCCCAAAGAGCCGACCCAACTCTATACTCACATAGGTGATGGACCTATGAAGAGTAATCTACTCTACTCCACTTGTATAGTAACAAGATATAGGCATCATTAAAAGTGTTAAGCTTATCCTTAATCCACTTGTAGAAAAGCACTTATGTGCACCTTAGGAATGGATTGGAGTCAAGCTCCCAAGTGCTTACTTGCTGAGTCAATCATAACTAGTTTTTCCTCTTGAACTTAGTCCGTGGGATCTCCAGTCGCTAAGTGAGGTTTCCATTAAGCTGACTCGGTAAGGTTAGGCTTTTAGACCCATTCCCCTCGATGCGCAGTTTATACGCTCTCCACTTAAATCTTTAGTAAGCGGATCCGCTAAATTATCCTTTGACGATACAAAGTCAATAGAGATAATTCCATTTGAGAGCAACTGCTTCACGGTATTATGTCTACGACGAATATGTCTAGACTTACCGTTGTATATCACATTTTGTGCCCTAGATATAGCTGCTTGATTGTCGCAGTGTATACATATAGCGGGCACTGGCTTTTGCCATAACGGTATATCTTCTAAGAATTGTCGAAGCCATTCTGCTTCTTCTCCAGCCATATCTAAGGCTATGAATTCCGATTCCATAGTGAAACGGGCAATACATGTTTGCTTAGAAGATTTCCATGATACCGCTGCTCCTGCTAGAGTAAATACGTATCCGCTAGTTGATTTTGATTCCTCAGAATCTGCAATCCAATTAGCATCACTGTATCCTTCCAGTACAGGAGGATACTTTCCATATCTCAAGGCATATTCCTTGGTATGTGATACGTAACCCAATACTCGTAGTAGAGCGGTCCAGTGTAGATCACTAGGATTGCTAGTGTATCTACTTAACTTGCTTACAGCGTAAGCAATATCGGGTCTAGTGCAATTCATTAAATACATTAGACTTCCGATAATCTGAGAATACTCCAACTGGCGTATTTCAGTTCCTGTATTCTTATGAAGGTGGACGTGTGGGAGAAAAGGATTTGTATTCTCTTTTATCCCATGATCCTTGAATTTTTCTATCATCTTATCCACGTAGTGAGATTGAGATAGACTGATTCCATCTGGTGTTCTAGTAATTTTAATTCCTAAAATTACATCAGCAACCCCCAGATCCTTCATATCAAAACTGTTGGATAACATTCTTTTAGTGGACTTAATAATCTCAATATTAGTCCCAAGTATCAACATGTCGTCTACATAAAGACAGACAATGATACATGCATCTCCAACTGTTTTCGTGTAAACACACTTATCGCATTCATTGATAGTGAATCCATCTTTGATCATGACACTATCAAATTTCTCATGCCATTGTTTTGGAGCCTGTTTTAAACCGTATAAGGATTTTACCAACTTACACACCTTGTGTTCTTGGCCCTTGACTTTAATCCTTCTGGTTGCTCCATATATATTTCTTCATTTAATTCACCATTTAAGAATGCAGTCTTGACATCCATTTGATGGATATCTAAGTTGTGCAATACTGCAATCGCAATCAACATCCGAATGGACGTTATTCTTGTTACTGGTGAATAAGTATCGAAGTAGTCAAGTCCTTCTTTTTGTCGATAACCCTTGGCTACTAATCTAGCCTTGTACTTATCGATAGATCCATCGGGTTTTAATTTTCGTTTGAAAATCCACTTACACCCAATTGGTTTACTTCCAGGAGGCAAGTTTACCAATTCCCAAGTATGATTACTTAGTATGGATTCTATTTCGCTATTTATAGCTTCTCTCCACATTTGTGCTTCTGGGTTTGACATAGCCTCTTTAAATGTTTGAGGCTCACTCTCAATAGCTTATGCTATGAAATCTGAACCAAAAGATTTTGAGATTCTAGATCTCTGACTTCTTCTTGGTTCAATTTCCGCATTTACAATTGGTTCCTCGGGGCTTTCGTCCCTGAACGCCATCTCGTGTGTTCTTTTCCCAGAAGTTTTATCTGCTTCCCGTTTGTACGGAAAGATATCTTCAAAGAACACAGCATCTCGAGATTCGATAATCATGTTTACATGAATATCAGGTATTTCTGACTTATGAACCAGAAATCTGTAGGCACTGCTATTTAAGGCATAGCCTATGAATATGCAGTCCATAGTTTTTGCCCCCAACTTAGTCTTTTGGGTAATGGTGCCAGCACCTTTGCAAGGCACCCCCACATTTTGAGGTAATGGTAGGAAGGTGTCCTTCAATGCCATAACTCGAATGGTATTAGACCAAGTTTCTTGTGGGGTACTCTATTTAGAATATGATTTGCAGTTAATAGAGCTTCCCCCCACAAGTTCTGCGGAGCTCCAGAACTTACGAGCATGGAATTAACCATCTCCTTCAAAGTTCTGTTCTTCCGTTCAGCAATTCCATTTTGCTGAGGAGTGTATGGTGCTGTAGTTTGATGTATTATACCGAAATTAGCACATAACTCACTAAAATCATTTGATTCATATTCTCCGCCTCTATCGGATTTTAGAATCTTGATTTTCTTGTTGAGTTGATTCTCAACTTCGGCTTTATATGTTGTAAACATATTTATTGCCTCATCCTTACTGTTCAAAAGATACACATAACAGTATCTTGTACAGTCATCGATAAAAGTAATGAAATACTTTTTACCGCCTCTAGTTGGCATAAATTTCAAGTCACACAGATCGCTATGAATTAACCCTAAAGGTTCTGTATTTCGATCTATTGAGTGAAATAAATTTTTAGCCAACTTGGCCTCAACACAAACCTCACACTTGCGAATTTCTTCCAAGTTGAGTTTAGGAATATATCCCAGATTAGACAAGTTCTTTAAAGACTTGTAATTTACATGCCCTAATCTAGCATGCCACAAATTAGGAGACTCAAGCAAATAAACAGAAGAATTTTCTTTATTTATAAGCTTCGGATACAGATACACAGACTTTTTGTCTACCACTGCAACATTGTCTTTAAAAAGACCATCAACAAGATTCTTGTTTTGTTTGAGACGGCTGCGACATTCATTCGCCTTATGCCCCTCTTTGTTGCAGATGTAGCAAGTTCCCTTGAAGCGCATGTTCTTGCCTTCTTGGACCTTGCCTTTGTACTCCTGGGAAGTCTTCTTCCGCTTTAAGCCTTTGGAAGTAGACGCTTTCCCCTTTGAGTCTTCGATCACATTGGCTTTTGCTTCGTAGGAGTTCTTACTGCTCCTTTTCTCGGACTTTCTGTTGTCCTCCTCGATTCGAAGCCTCACAATGAGATCTTCCAACTTTAACTCCTTTCGCTTGTGCTTAAGGTAGTTCTTGAAATCTCTCCACGCAGGTGGGAGTTTCTCCACGATAGTAGCAACCTGAAAAGTTTCAGGTAGGATCATACCTTCGGCTTCTATCTCGTGCAAGATAAGTTGGAACTCTTGCACCTGACTGATTACAGTCTTGATATCCACCATTTTGTACTCAAGAAATCGTCCTACGACGAACTTCTTGGTACCAGCATCCTCAGTCTTGTACTTCTTGTCAAGACTGGCCCATAACTTCTTTGCCGTTGTTATAGGACTGTAGACATTGTAAAGAGAGTCATCCAGTCCATTTAAAATATAATTTCGGCAAAGGAAGTCACATTGAGTCCATGCATCAGTTGCATGCTCTGGTGGATCTTCTTGCAGGAATCTGGCCAGATGAAGAGTGGTCAAGTAGAAGATCATCTTCTGTTACCACCTCTTGAATTCTGTGCCATCAAATTTTTCTGGCTTCTCCGGCTTCGGGTTAGGAAGCGGAGTTGGCATCAAAGCTTATAGCATGTTTGGTGCCTTGCTAGAGCTATCTTGATTTGTCTCAGACATCTTCTGCAAGTTCAAGCAGAACTGAAATTAGTAACTTCAATACTAATTGTCTTAAGATTGTTGGGTATTCTGCTTAACAAGAATCAATCTGACAACTAATCAAGATCACTGAGATATCAACAATCTAATTGGCCAGGTCGGCAAATATCAGGTGGGAGGTTTTCCGTTCAAAAGAACGTTCCTTAATTTAAGAACCACCTTTCAATTTCCTTCCTTAGTTTAAGCACCAATTAGACTGAATCCAAGTCAGTCTCGATATACTGTAAAGTATATCCCCTGTATAAAGGACTTAGTCCACTTATACAGTATTTGAAGTGAGGTACGCTTACAGCGAATCTCCTTAAGACAATTACGTCCCCTGCACCGGTGCTAACGGGATAATGGACGCTGGTCTCCCAAGATACAACACTTCTTCACGGTATTTGGATAGCACTACCAAATTACCGTACGGTCGAACCGTAGTCAACCAGTACCTACACAGGATTAGCAAAACAGCGGTATAACGACAAATTTCAAATGAATATTTGTCTTACTCTTTTGGAGGAACACCCACTGTTGAGGACGTAGGAAGGTTGAAGAATTTTGGCAGAATCTCCTTTAGGAAGTCGCTTCGGATTCCCACTTCGTTGGAAGTCGCTCTGGAAGTCGTGGATTTCCCACTTCGCTGGAGCCCAGTTCAGAATCGAATTCAGAACTTTAGAGAGAGAGAGAGATCCTTCAGAAAGAGAGAAAGAGATCTCAGATTTTGGTGTATCTGAGAATGAACCCCTGGAGCGCTATTTATAGCGCTCCGGAGGGGTATTCTCGTCCGCCAAATTCCAGCAGTTGCGACGGTTCTGACAGAACCGTCGCAACTGATCAACCGCCTAACAGCACTGTCGGTTTTCCGACAGCGGTTGGCGAACGGTCGGATCTGTTCGCGCGGACACCCGTTTGCTGGAGAGTCGAATCTTTCCGCGGGCGGGTTGGAGTGGTTCGGCCCATACCTATGGACCCTGATTCAAAAAGAACCAGGCCAGGTAGGGAAAGGGAACCCGAACCCGAACCCGAACCCGGCTCCGGCGCCGGCCGGCCGCCGCCGCCAGCGGCGGCGCGCGTGCGCGCACGTACGTATGTACGTGCATAGTTCCCTCCTTTTCGCGCGCAAAAACTCCAAGTACCCAAAGGGCACGCCCTTTGTTCTCAATTTTCTCTATTTATACCCCATGAGCTTCCATCACATGGCCAATGTGGGACTAAATGCATGTAGCTAACTTTAGTCCCTTTTGGCTTTGAATTAGGCAATCTTTGGACTTGAATATCTCATTCATTCGAAGTCGGAATTGAACATGTGAATATACCACGTTCATCACAAATGGAAGGAGAACACACTCCAATCATCATCCGGTTGATTCGATCAACGGATCTTGCCATAATTCAACTCCAACAACTCTATCATATAACTTGTTTGTAAGATTTTTCCCGTGGCTAATTGCAAAACTGATCTGACAAGATTTACACAAATTATCTCACTTTTTAAAAAAAATAATTTTCTCTCATTTTTATCAATTGTTTTCTTTTAAAGGAAATCATGTGGTACAACTAAACTGATGGATGTTTGGGTGGTTGCTTGAAAAATTCTCAAAAGGTCATGATATTTTGGTGAAAAGTTACAAACTTTATAAAGGCTACAATAATAAATAAGTTCATGATAATTGTTTTGAAAATTAGTATGAGCATGGTTGTTAAATCAGTGAAAGAAATTGAGAATTATATTGTATTTATGAGGGCAATGCCTGAAGATATATATAAGCACACAATTACATAACAAGAAAATTCTACCGCTATTATAATTAGTATTACATTATACTAATCCTAATACTATTCTTAACACCCCATCCAAATTCACAATGAAGGAAAATTGTGAGTGAATTAAAAAGTTATAAAAATAAAATTTGTAAAGTAGCTGCTGGAAAAACTGAAATTTGATATCGATCACATATGACGCTCTTCAAACACCAATGAATAAAATTTGTAAAATCTTGAACAACCCACTGGCAACAATATATTGAATGAAACATCGAGAGTTTGAATGAGTGTGTATGATGAGAGGGAGAGTCAAAATTGATTCTAATCGATAATGAAACTTGATCTAAGTTTGTTTTCACGAGTCGCAAGGCAGATTTTGAGTCATAGTCTTTTTAGAATATTCAGGTGGACTCCAAAAATTCATTATGTTTTTTTCGCTAGAAGCGAGACGGACATTAAAACTATAGGTCATTTTAAAATAATCAGGACAGAATCCAAAATAAAACCCATGTCCACTTGAGGCTTGGCGGACATTAACATAATGCTAAATCCATTGATGAAAAGAATATCAGTGAAAGAGGAAAATAAACGGGTTTTAAGAGATCCCTAAACTCAACAAAAAAAAAGAGGTTTGAGAGATCTTTAAACTCAATAGAAAAATATGAGAAAACTGATCGGAGAAGATGAAGCACCGATAAGCTACTAGAAGAGATGATCAATGACACATCCGTCCAAAGAGAGAAGGTGGTCACTGTCAAGAACAAAAGATGTCGCTTGCTGGATTCGAGCAAGGGAATTTTCCAGTATATCTGAAGAAGAAGGTCAGCAGACGTGTGGTCGACTTGGTTTCGGATTTGAAAAGGAGAAGATGTTAGCCTGTAAATTAAAGAGGATTAGATGACGAGGAGGTGAGGATTGCACACAAAGTGGTGATCGACGACCAAGAGAAGCTAGCAAATCATGTTGGGATTTGGATCAAACAAATAGTCCCACACCGGCTAGACATGGGATGGTATTGGGTATATAAAGATTTGGGCAACTCCATCTAAAATGTTAGTCTTTTGGGATGGTGTCCCCAAGTTCTTCAACTGGTATCAGAGCCATGTCCCGAACTTAGTCCTGTAGGTGGGTGATGTTTAATATTGTTGATTTCACAATTTGGCGCAAGAAGACGCAGTAGTGATTCCTTATAAAACAATTTGGCTCGTGAGTTGTTTAGTAGTGGTGCTCCTTTGCAATGGGTGTGCCCCCTCTCACACGGTGTAGAGGAGTGGTCAACTGTAGTTAGTGTGTGTCTGCCCCACGCAGTGAAGAATTGAATCTTGATTGAGCATTTGGCCTTTTATTGTGAAGAAAGTGAGCTTGCAGAGAGACTCTTCGTTCGTGAGTTGTTTGGTAGTGGTGCTCTTTTGCAATGGGTGTGCCCCCTCTCACACGGTGTAGAGGAGTGGCCAACTGTAGTTAGTGTGTGTCTGCCCCACGCAGTGAAGAATTGAATCTCGATTGAGCATTTGGCCTTTTATTGTGAAGAAAGTGAGCTTGCACAGATACTCTTCGTTCGGGGGAGATTGATGGGATTTAGATCGAACAAGTAGTTTGTTCTTGGGCATATAAGAATTTAGGCAACTCTATGCAGAAGGCCAGTCTTTTGGGATGGTACCCCAAGTCCGCTAGAGTTTACTGGACTTGGCGGTCTAAAATTGAAGCCGAAAGTTGGGTCATGGGCCTTCTTGCATGAGAAGACTAGTGGGACCCATTAATGTAGTAGGGTAGGGTACTGGAGAAGCTTGTGATGCATAAATTGATCAAGACGAGTAACAAATAACTCAATGCATATGTGATTTGTGATTGGTTTCATGGACAACCACAAAACTGGAGTTTGGTGCACATGAACTGATACGCACCGTGGTTGACAATCTGGAGCGCCTACACTTAGCAGAGAGATTTGTCGGCAGTGCGATGTAGTCGTCTGAGGCAGAAAAGTGGCCAGATGCGCGAGTACAACGTGAGAACACCAATCAGTGGATAAAATTTGGAGAGGCTATGATACAATGTTAAATCAGTTGAAAAACTGAGAATTGTACTGTATTAATGAGGGCAATATCCGAGCATAATAAGAAAAACTTACTCCTATTACAATTAGTATTACATAGTACTCTTCCTGATACTATTCTTAACACTTTCTAATAAGTTTCACTCAATTTTATTGTCTTGTTTGGATACAAAATGAAGAGTTTGTATACATAACTATATGTTTGCAGTAAATAGTTTTCAAACAATTAATTAGAGTTTTCTAGATAAGTTTCACTCAATTTATGTTCTATACGAGTACAATAAAAGAGTTGTACATGTATGCATGGGAAAATTTGAACTCATGACCTTCCGTGAAGCAAGGAAGGCAGATGTCTTAGCTGGGGTGCAACTTTTATCTTGAGCAGTTTTTTGCATTGTATGCGAGTGACGGAGAAACGCATACAAGGGCAATTTAGAACTCAATAAAATACTCATAAGTAATCGCTTCAAAAAAAAATTCCGCTCTAAAAATTCTCAATTTTTGAGAACTACGATTATGATCACAGTCCTTATAAAATGATCACAGTATAGAGGACTACGATCATGATCACAGTCCTCATAAAGATGTCTTATTTCTGAGGATTGCGACTATAATTGTAGTTCTCACAAAAATGATCACAGTCTTATTTCTCAGAATTATAATTATAATCACAGTCCCCATAAAATACACTATTTTATGAGAACTGTGATCATACAAAATCTCATATTTCTGAGTTTTTATATGATTGCGATCATGATCGCAGTCCTCTTTATTATGACTGCGATCATGATCGCAGTACTCATAAATATATATTTGAGTTTTTGTGAGGATTGCGACTATGATCGCGGTCCTAAAAGAGGACTGCGACCGCCATGGTCACAGTCCTCACGTGCTCGCAGTCCTCACAAAATGGTCCTATTTTTTTGATATTCTATGAGGACTGTGACCAGGATCGCAGTGCTTACAAAATGCTCTATTTCTCAGTCAATCCTCAAAGAACTCATTGCGAGTATGAACAAAACGAGATCTAAAAAATGCCCAAATTTTTTTCCGTGTGAATTACTTTTCGTCGGGGTCAAGCTTGAGGGGCGAGCAGCGTCATGTTTAATGATGAAGGGTAAAATAGGAAATGAAAATATATAAACAAGTGGTGGTTGGGAGGAATTAGTTTTTACTGGATGAGACCGTAACAAATCAAATTATGACGATGAGTTTTTTTTCTAATAATGAAGCAAAATAGGTGGCTGTAGTAAATATTCCAAAAAAATTTTGAAAACTGACCTTTTTTTTTTCCATGTAGACGTCACATAGCTGATTTTTTTTATATTTTAAAGATTTTTTAAGGTTTTTGGGTTGCCAACCCCAGAGCCTAATTTTTGACCAAAAAAATCAAATTTTGAATTGACAACCCAGAACCTAAATGACATAGCGTAAAGAAAAACATGTTCCCAAGTTATAAAGAGACAGAGAATTGAGAGCGGGGAGAAAGAACTGAGAGGAGGAGGGGGTGGGGTGGGGTGGGGGGAGAGAGAGAGAGAGAGAGTCGAGGGTGTGATGAGAGAGAGACAACTAAAGGGAGAGAATCTCATAGCGGGGGGAGAGAGAAAAATAAGAGAAGAGGAATAAAATAGGAGAGAGAGAGAGAGAATCAGAATTGGAGAGAGAAAAATAGAGAAGAGTTTTCTTTTTGTCATTTTTCGATTCAAAACTTAATTTTTTTTATAAATTAGGTCCGAGTGGGTGGACAATTTAGAATTTAAAAAAACTACTACATATCAACGATCAGTGTAAAAAAAACTATTAAAAATAAAAAGAACTCCATCTTAGTGAGTTGTTACGTCACCCGCCTGTTTGGTTGTCGTAACTGGCCGTAATTCGTAAGTCGTAATTAGTAAAGTCTTTTACAGTTGTAAATGAGTTACATGCATTTAAGATTTATGATGTTTGGTTGGTAATATAAAGTTGTAAGTGGAAAAGTGTATTGTGTTTTACGATGTTTGGTTGTCGTAATGTGTAAGTCGTAAGTGAAAAAGTTGACCACAAAATTAACTATTTTGTGATTTAAAAAGTTTTAATATTGCAAATAAATATTAAAAATGCTAAATATTAAAAAAAATTAATATTAACATAAAAAAATAATACAAATTTATATGACCACAAAATTAACTATAACTGGGCTGTAAGTGAGTGATAATTGGGTTGCAAGTGAGTGATAATTGGATTGTGTAAGCCCTTTACGAACTACGGTCCAAACAAACGCCGTAGTTGTAACTGGGTTGTAAGTCATTTACGATTTACGGACTTTTACGCGAAACAAACGGCCCCTTAAGTAACAGAGAAGAGATCAAAATTTGAAATTATTTTGAGGAGAGCTCTATTTTTCTAATTAAAATTGAATTTTTTTTAAAAAAAATTTCCAAACATGAAAAGAAAAAAGAGAGAAAAGAATGGAAGTGCAAGGATATGAGCGAAAATCATACATTCGCCGCAGACTAACTGCATTATGCTCCGCCGGAGTCACCAAAATTTTCGAAGTTCATTGGGCGCTCAAAACTTCTCTCTCACTCTCTGAGATGCGACAGCGCTCTCTTCCCCTGCGCTGTCAGGATCCCATCACCGCCAAGCGGAAGCACGATCCTGGCGCCCCCGGCTCCAGGCGCCGGGACACATCTCGCAAGGGCAAGCGGATGATGGCACCGGGCGGTGCCGAGACTCGTCGGCCTTCCTTCTTTCTACCCGCTTAAAAAGGAACGGCTTTTCTCTTTGCCCGGGTTTCGTTCTATTTCTCTTCAAATTAAAGCAATTAATTTGAATCATTAGGTTTTACATTTGTCATCTGCTAATTTTCTCCTTGAATCTATTATAGCCCTGTGATTATGAACACTACTGGTTGATTTTTTGACGTGTTAGGGTTTTTCTTGCTCTTTTTTGTGGAATTATATACAATGTACCCTGAATTTGAGAATTATACATTCCCAAATGATGGATGACCTTAAACAAAAAGAAGATTTCGATGGAAATTATTACAAAGAGAAAGGAAACATTTTTAGCTAATTAAAAAGGAGACGATCTAACTAATTTTTACACAAAAGTAGTGTGGAGATTATTCGGCATGAGCCGCAAGCCAAATTTTGGTATAAAAATCAGAGATTGGTGTTGCAGTTGGAAATCGAAGTCACTGTAAATAGGGATTGTAGAAAGATCGTGGTAGTAGTGATAACTTTTTCTGATGATGGAGAGAAGTTTATTTATTTTTTATTGTTTTAACTTTTGGTGGCTGTGTGAATTTGAAAGATGAGGACTGCTAAGCGACAGGTGTGTGAAGATTGCTTCCCGTTTGGATTTCTATTTCTCAGTGGCTGCAATTGCATGAAGCATTCAAGGTTTTAGAATATGTGCCATGCATCCGTATGATTCATGGATAATTTAACTTTGTAGCCTTTACTTTCTGTTCAGTTTCACAATCTTCAGTTGTGGTCATTTTCAATGGAACTAGTCTCCATCAGAGAGTGAGAGATTGAAGCAAAATGTGGCCATTATCACATGAACTAGCTTTTAGCTAACTACTTTCCTAGCTTAAGTCTTTTGACAGCACACTCACTCGAATTCTCGCCACCTTTCTTTTGTTTGGTGTGCATGTGGTTTTTCTTTTCTTTTTGTGTGTGTGTGTGTGTGTGTGTGTGTGTGTGTGTGTGTGTGGTTGGGAGGGGTTGCGTCGGTTGGTTCTGGGCCTCTGGTTGTCCTGTTTGGTTGAATGTATTTAGGATTCAATTAATTCCAGTTTCTGAACTTTAACAAAATTTTCCCTTTTTGTTTCAACTTTGGAGTTCAAATTCTATGTAGCTATTCACTTATAACTTTGAAATAGATTTTTAATAAGTTTTTTAAAAAAATTAAATCCACAAAACATTACATTCAATTATGCCTAGAAGTAATGATATTTCGAATTAGAGTTTTTTTTCCTAAACTTATTATTGGGGGGATGTTACAGCTCTATAAATTATGAATGATTTTGGTTTGTCTTGGTTTGTTGTTGAATTCTATTGATTTGTTAATAGGGGCTCCTGATAATTAATCAGATTGCGTGAATTGTCAGTGAGAGGAACAGAAAATTCGGGTTCGGTTCATGTGTGTGAGCCACACACATATAATAAGAAGACCAATCACGTGCTGACACGTGTATTGATTCTCTTATAATATGTATATGTTATGTGTGTGGGCCTCACACACATATTATAAGAGATTATAAGAGGTGCAATCCACGTGTCAACGCGTGATTGGTCCTCTTATTGTATGTGTGTGTGGTTTTGATACTTTTGAAATAGATTTTTCATATGTCAACACAGATGAACTGAATCCGAAAAATTCTAGGTAAGTGGTTTTGATACTTTTGAAATAGATTTTTCATATTATACTCTTATGTTAAATTAAATATTTATCAACGTGCTATCGTTATTTTTCTAAAATATGCGAACTTGTTACATTTTGCCGAACTTATATTCATGAACATAATTAGCAACTTTGTAATAAATAATGGTGTACATCATAACTTATCTTGTGGGTTATTTATTATTTCTTCTATCTATATTGTATTTGCTTTTCTTTGTGTGGCATGGTACATTATAATTTTTGTTTACTCATGAGATATGGTTATAGATACTTTTGGTGCAAGTTGAGACCCTTGAGATGAAAGCCCTTATTGATAACATTGTTTTGGCATGTGAACATGCGATGAATTTTGATCACACCAGCGACATTTTGACACTCTAGTGCAAATTTGGATAATTGAGAAAGATGTATTTTGGCACCTTGTGTGAATATTTGGTTAAATGGTGCGCCATATTTTGTTCTTCATGGCAATCATATGGATTTGTATTTTGACCCTTTTGGGTAATTTTAGCTGGTCGTGGTTATGTTTTTTTGACACGAAAACTAAATAAATAAATAAATAGAACAAATCATCCCATGAATATTTATATGCTATTATAGAATTTAAATAATTTCCAATAAGAGTTCATATTTTTGATTTGTTAGCCTGAGTTCATATATGATATTTCTTAGTTAATTTGCCTTTCTTGAAGTAAGTTACTTCAGTTTTACTACTCATTTACTAACTGTTACGACCTTTGCTTTGTCGTTTTGGCTCAACATTGTAAATGCTTAATTTCTATTATTTATATCAAAATATAGGATATATATTGTATTTATATTTTCGAAACGATTTGTTTAGCTGTGTAGCTCATTCCAAATTATCTAAAGATTGACAGAGGTAAGCACTCATTAGTGGATTCATGGGAAAGCATTTGGAGCGTCTGCATCCACATTTCTAGGAGTTATCAATTATCTTAACATGTGAGATAGTAGAGGAGATTCTTTCGTTTTGATTTGAAGTTTCAAGCTTAAGGCAAACTTGTAGAATTTTTAAGAAACTTGTGTTAATTATTGGAGGAGTTGGATATTGATTCTTCTTTTTATCTGTTGAGAAATTTCTAGGATTTGGATTATGGAGATTTGATATTAAACCTTTATTGTTGATTTCAGTAGTTTTAGGTTTGGCAGGAAGTTTGAAGTTTTTGGCTGGAATAATGTTTGCAATATTTTTTTGATTGATTTTTTTTTTATAAATGTGTTTAGTTGGGAGTTATTATTGGTGGTCGCGTATCCTTAACCTTTAGGTGAGTTGAGGTTTTGGGTCGTGAAATAAACAATGTTTATGATTACAAAACACATATGGATATGGTAATATGCCCCTATCAAATCCTTGATTAAAGATAGGAGTGGAGAAATAGTTAAGATGAGGGAGGATAAGATTAGGGAAAAAAGAAAAAAAGACTAAGATGAAGGTTAGGATCAGAGCCATAAGGCTCTGGTACCATGATAGAATTAAGGAATTGGTGAAATTGGAGAGTTCAGTTCTTTCTTCTTAATTGTCATATTATATATGCTAAATAAGTACATCATAGAGATAAGCTCTTTTCGATGCGGTATTTTTTCTCTACAGGGGTAATTAGAAAAAGGGAGATAAGTATGCGTATAGATTTTTTTTTTCTTAATAGTTGGGCTGTATGGATGTTGTTTGATTTGAAACCTTACTATATCAATTTGAGAAAAACTCGTGTAATATTGCATGAGAGAGGTCTGTTCCAACTCGCAGCTAAATGTGTGACCAATTTGGTGGTGGCTCCTGCAGCAAAACCCTCTAGCTCTAATGTTTCCAAACATGTCATTTTATCTCTAGCCAACGCTTATCCAAACAGAAAAAGTTATTATCCATGATCCTTTTCTATGCCCCTGAGACAAGCAACTCCAAGCCTCCAACTAAAGCAAACAAAATAGCTTGGTCTGCAAGTAGGTCGGGTTCGGATAAACCCGATCTAAATAGCTTCAGTCTACATAAACCCAAGACAGATCAGTTCATTAAGCAGTTCAAGGTCGGACGAAGTCTTTTACCTCTCAGGTTTAGGTTTGGTCCATCATGATTGATAATTTTGAACTCATATTTTTGAACTGATTTTGTCGGGTCCAGTGGGTTTGTTGTTTGAGTTTTATCAGGCTGGGTCCAAATTTACCAGAAATGGGTCTTACTCATTTGTAGTTGCTGGTCTAAATATTCCATGACTTGATTTTGGATTTGAGTAGGGGCACAATTGGATTGCGTC
Source organism: Agave tequilana (assembly GCA_038442645.1). Classification (NCBI taxonomy): domain Eukaryota; kingdom Viridiplantae; phylum Streptophyta; class Magnoliopsida; order Asparagales; family Asparagaceae; genus Agave; species Agave tequilana. The sequence goes on from JAVJIF010010830.1 coordinate 94,411, forward strand.
CGGCCAGGTTTGGATAGCTCGAGCCTAATCACAACCCTATAAACAATTCACCCCATGATTTTTCAAGCAGGCGAAGAATTCGAGTCTGTTGCTTTTCCAATACAACTCTCTCTGAGTGTGTCCCCCCCCCCCCCCCACCCCATCTATACCCCCACTCCCACTCCACCCTCTCTTTTGTTCATAGCCAACCTCCTCCCCTTTTGACTCCCACCCCTGCATCTCTCTTGTTTGTTTTCTAACATGATATTTTTAGCTTCAAGAGAGCACACACATTGAACCAGTCGATGATGCTTAAGGTTCAACTTCGGGTTGTGATACACCGCAAGAGCAACAATACAGTATTGCCTATGTAGATATGGCCGTTTATGCTATAAGTATAACAAAATCTATTGAGATTTCAGAGCTTTTCACCTACAATGAGGCTATCAGTTCTGATGCAGCTACAGAATGGACTGTTGCTATGACTGAAGAGATGGAATCTGTTCACAAGAATCAAATATGGGAGTTAGTGAAGTCGCCCAGGGGACAAAAAATTATTGGCTGCAAATGGGTCTTCAAGAAGAAAGAAGGAATTCCTGGTGCTAAGTATGTAAGATACAAAGCACGTTTGGTAGACAAAGGCTACAGTCAGACAGAGGGTGTTGACTTCAATGAAGTATTCTCTTCAGCTGTGAAACACACCTCTATCTGTGTGTTGCTATCCATGGTTGCTTGGTTCGATCTGAAACTCGGGCAACTTGATGTGAAAGCAACTTTTCATGGCGAAAGTTGAGCCCGTCCGGGCTAAAGAAGACAACGAGAATCTAAAGAACGTTTGATACAATTCGAGCTAAAGTGGAGAAACTTGTTGTGTATTCAAGTCAAGGTGAAGATTTGTTGACAATGACTTGACATACACACCTCCCAAAGTACCCCACATTTGTTGATATTTTTAGCCACCCTAATGGATTAGTAGCCACCCTAATCCATTAAATAGCCACCCTAATGGATTAGTAGCCACCCTAATCCATTAAGTAGCCACCCTAAAGATTTAGCCACTTTAAAGAGATGCTATGGCCACCCTAAACATTTATTAATTTGTTTGTTTATGTGATGTTGATAGGTGAGTTTTTCCTATATAAGAGAGGGGTTACGGGGTGAAGGATGTGGGAGATTAGTAGGGAGCAAAAAAAAGAGTTCTCTTTGCTAAATCCTCTTCATTTGTTTCTATTTGTGATTTGAGTTTTGTGGGTTTGGGTAAGTTATATTAGAATTGTAATCTCTTGTATTCTCTCCCTTTTAATTAGTGGATTTCTCTTGCTGTCTTCTCCTGGGGACGTAGTACATTGACCGAATCATGTTAAATCCTTGGCGTGTTGTCCTCTTTAATTCTATTATCTTATTATTGCTATCTGTTTAATCTCTCTTTATACTTGTCATCTCTTGTATTAGAAGCCCACTGCTTCAACAGTTCTGTTATAATTTTTGTGGGAAAGACTTAATTGTACGGACTTCTAGCTGACAAACTCCTTTCATTATGCTGCTTATTGCATGAAATTACTAGTTATGATTGGTTGTCATTGCGTATTAAAGTTGTTGGGAAGCTGGTATTATAGGTCAAAGAGTGGACTGCCATTAAGATGAGTGGCAATAAATCTCAATTAAAAAAAATAACCCTGTTTTAAAAAACATTACTTATGATAGAGAAATGTATTAGATGATAAAATTTGGAAAAACAGCTCTTACCCTTCATTTATATTGTCGATGCATCCTCATGAGTAATTTTGGGTGCCTTTATAATTTTTTTGACAATAATATGTGACTTGAACTTATGACATACTGGATATTTTGCAGATATTGACAATATGCATGCCAGATTCATTTGGATTTGGATTCAACAACTGCAGCATGCAGGGCATGTAAATTATTGATGTAAAATTGTTCATGAGGAAGCATAGGCGCAGAAGTGCGCGGGTTAACCAATTTGTTGACATTGTTTTTCTCTACTGAGCATTTATGAGATCAATCTGATCACTGAACGTGTCTAAGAAAAATTTCTCGTCTTTTATGCAGAATCTCAATTTACGAGAGAACATAAAAGGGAAAACTCAAACGGTGCTCAAGGACAATGATGTAAGAGGTTTTGAATCTGACTTAAGTCTGACTAGTAATGTTTTTATGAATTTTACTGGCAAACTTAAGTGGCGTGATGTCTGATGATTCTTTCCTACATATGGTTTTTGACAGATAATTTTTATTTTGCATGGAATGCTAGCTTCATCTCTATATGAAACTTACATTTTTCTACACTTTAAAAAAATGAATTGCAGCAGAAAGATGCAAATTAAATACAAAAGGTTGTGAGGAGATGAGAATGCAAATTGCAGATCTCCATCTCTTTGTTTTTGTTTTTTGGTCTTTGGTTGAAAATGACATGGACTGCTTTATTTATTTATTTGATTCTACTTAATGAGCTGCAATATGACCTTGTATTGAGTAACATAACCTATGCCATATTTTATTTGTTATTGGGATCACTGGCCTGCAAATAATAAAATAATACTTGAAGCATATTTAGTACTGTGGTGTTCTATGTAGCATGGAAACTCCTGTTGTCAAGCTGTGTGGTGTCAGACATGTGACACACACGCGCCCTAACATACATGCGCGTGCGTGCGTGCGTGCATACACACTCATATATGACAACTTCTTTTGAAACAGGAATTTGAATTTAATTGTTTGAATTGACTGAATCCGAATGAGAGCCCGGAGCTTGTAGATTTCTCATGACCTATTCTTAACCCCTTTGTTCATAACTAATACTTGAATGTAAGAAATTTCATAATTTATTCTCAACTCTTTAATAACAAGATAATTAGAACATTGTAAGGAAAAACTACCTTGTGTACTAATGCTCACTAGTGAAGAAATTTAAATTAAAAAAAAAAAAAAAACTTTTCTAACTTTCTTATAGCAAACATCACAATCCATTCTGCGTTATTAATTTTCTTAAACAAAAACCATAATAAGAAGAAAAAGGCTCATGTAGCTGACTCTAAAACAAAGACCTCAATAAACACATAAAGTCTTTTACCTAAAGTTTTGGGTGGCTCATGATGCAAGTTAGTTTTGACCTACCTTAACTCTGATGCTGTCACTTCTGTAACTTACAAGAGGTCACTAATTCACATATTGCCCCCAAACCAATACAATCCCAACTTTAAATCAAAGGAAAAAAAAAAGATGGCAAATGAGCTCCCAACCTCAACCTTCCCTGAATTTTGCCAAACTTAAACAGTTCATTCCCATCCTTTCTTTGCAATCAATCCGGCAACATCACATTTTCCATCAAATACTACTTTGTTTCCAAAGAATCCAACTCGTAATAGCAATAGCACTCCTGAACACTGACGGGCGCATGCTACCGGGGGCGGAGTCAGGGGCAGGGGGAGGGGGGCGCGTGCCCCGGGCCCTGCTCAAAAAGTGCCAGCGACACTTAATTTGTGACCCCATGAGAAGGAGGGACAAGCGGTGGAGCTTCTCTTCGGCGTCTCCATACTTGAATTCTTTTAATGCCTCGCTGCTGTGCTCGCATGGATCGATGGAGCGTGTCACCTGTTCAATCAAATGCCGATGAGAATGAGGAGCCATAATCTAAGCCTGAGCTGGAGAGGAGGATATCTTATGGCTCCCCGTCTTTGAAATTCTGACTCCGCCACGAAACCCATCAATGTTGTATTGACAGAGAAAACAAATCTACATGTAGTAAGTTCCCCAGCTCCTTCCAAACTTGTTGTGAGACTGGACATGAAAGTAGATGTTCTATATGCTCAATGATCAATAGACAACGCGAACATGTCAACCCAACTGAAAATTTTCTCATTTGCAAGAAACACTTTGTAGGTATTCTCCCAAAACACAATTGCCATAGCCAGCAACGAACTCTGACAGAGACTTGCAAATCCCATGTCACCTTCCAATGTCAAGAATAGTATCAGGATTACTATTATGTAATACTAATTGTATTAGAATTAAGGTTTCTTTAACGGTCCGAGATTTTAATCACTAAATTATCTTAATCAAATCTATATATTCATAATCATCTTCATAATCTACGGAATTTTCGCGGCATCTCTTTTATATTGGGAGTCTGCCCTAATACATACATAACGATTTCATCTAACATCAGTCTATTTATCAACTTTAAACTTTAATTTCAACAAATTAACTCATATAGTAAATATAGGTCTTTGAGCACATCTCTCTCAACAGAGTCTACATCATTACTTACCTTAAAGAGCTGATGTCAAAGTCAAGTTTCTGATCAACACACACACACACATACAAATAAATACACACACACACACACACATCCCAAGTCTACATTTAGAGTCTTAACATGTACTAGTACACCCCGATATACGTATAGAGTTTCAAAAGTTATATAAAAACATACAAAAAGAAAAACAAAATATTTCAAAAGATTATCTATTCTTTAACAGATAAGTCTCCCGTCCTTCCATCGAAGCATTACAGGGCTTCACGCAGGACTTTTTTCTTTATTATAACCTGAAGGGAGATTAGCATAACAAGTGAGCTCGATAGTTCAGTGAGTAAACTATCTGAATCTATTTTTTTTTAATCAAGACAATATGAGATGTGTAAGATGAAATTTAGAAGTTATTATATCCTGCTTCTAGTTTAAGTGTCGATATGTTAAAAGGAGTTGATTAGACATGTCATAGATTGTTTCACTTTTTTGTGTAAATTCTTTTGAATTTGAATATAGATGTCTCAACTACATTAAAATATCACTTAATTATCTCAATTACGTTCTTTTAAGTTCATGTGATATAGCATCATCGTGTTCTATTCACATAATTAGTGATTCAATTATCACACTATCCACTACTTTTAATTAATAGTTTCGGGGATTTCATGTATCATGCATCATATTTCACAGTTGTTTATAAATATACTATGTTCCACATGAGTGAAACAGATATTATGTCGTCCCCATCACCGGCTCCCGCCCGGTCTCTTTCTTCAATATATAATATAATAGAAATAAAAAACACTGTCTCCCCCTCCCCGCGGCTCCTCCCGGTCCCTTCCTTCATTATAACATATTTAAAACATATATGTATATCAATAACGCCGTTTTTCCTCTCCTTTGGCTCCCTCCGGTCCCTTTCTTCAGTATAATATATTTAAAATAGAAAATATCGTCTTCCCCCACTACCAGTTCCCGCCTGCTCCTTTCCTTCATATCTATAAATGCATTAATATTAACAACACCAAATAAAAAGTTATCATAACCATACTGATATTGTGACTGGAATACATCGTGAAGGTAGACGAAACTTTGAAAATCAAAGAACGGACGTGCACAAGGAGCTGTGCACATTACCAGTCGACTAATACTGGGTATAGCCGACTAATCACATGGATTAGTCAACTAATATATTGTATAGTCGACTAGGTTGGCCAATAGTGTAACTGTCCCAGTTTAAAATTTTCCATTTAACCATAATTATCTCGTATAATCCAAGCGTGGGACCCATCAAGGTACAATACTTCCAACATAATCATCAGAACTCTCTACAATACATCAAAATTTCCACTAAAGATAACATGTATGAACAATTCGAGACTTATCATACTAACACAGTCTACATTCATCGTGACAACATATATACATACGAGTAAGGGTCCAACACTAGGTCCTAATAGAATTACAAGCCAAGAGTAACACTTACTAAAAGTACGCATGTTAATACAAAGTTATATACATAACAAAAGTAACTTCTAATACAGTGGTTCTGGTGGCGCTTGTCCCGCACAACTGCCCTTAAGCGGGTCCCTTGCCCTTATCCAAACCTGTAGGTGGAGTTAGAATAGAGTGAGCTTGACGGCTCAGTGAGTAAAACAATAACTAAACATGCCTATCAAGTAGGTATACATGGCTAAATTATCTGGTTGTCATGTGTGTCGATATACTATTTTTGTAGGATTTTGTAATTAGCCATGAGCCAAAACAAAACACAGTAACAATGCCTTATTAGTCGACTAGGCCACCTTATAGTCGACTAATACTCACTGTAAGTCGACTAATATGAAGCTATAGTCGACTAACTCTGCTTCACACGCACCTGCTACTTTACTAGCAGCCAAGAATTTATGTAGTCGACTACCCTCCTTGGTATAGTCGACTAACTCAAATACTAGTCGACTTGAAGTTCCCTATAATCGACTAATTCTGGATCAAAAATTGTGTTACTCTCTGGATGTCACCTATAGTCGACTACCCTCCCTATGTAGTCGACTAATCCACAATATTAGTCGACTAGTAGTTGACTCAAGTCGACTAAAACTGTCAAAAACGGATTGTCAACTTTCTGTTTACTCTCTGTATCTGGGATTAGTCGACTACAGTCTGTTTGTAGTCGACTAATCCTGCTATATCAGCAGTTATCTGCCTAAAGTATCACACCTATAGTCGACTAATTCCGGACTTAGTCGACTAACCTACTAAAAAAAATGCCTGTTAAGAAGTCATTTCCAGATTTGCTGTTAAGGGTTTATACATGAATATAACATAGGACTTATATCATAGTGACAACCACATACATACACATAATCTCCCCTTCTACGCCTCCGGTTCAACCCGGTCCCTTCCTCCGATACAATACATATAATCTCCCCTTCTACGCCTCCGGTTCAACCCGGTCCCTTCCTCCGATACATAATATATATCTCCCCTTCTACGCCTCCGGTTCAACCCGGTCCCTTCCTCCGATGCATTCATGCCATCATATAATATCAATATGCAAGACATGTAATAAAATCATGGATTCATAAACAACATGAGTAATACTTGCGGAAATTGAAACACATGAACCCAAAACCTACATAAGGTCAAATACTTGTATATCTCTTACACTTATTTCAATTCCTACTTATTTCTACTCATCATGTTGTTAAGATTAGCATGTTCTACTCACTCTTGAAGTGGTATGGCCTGATTTTTGGCTGTTTTTGACTGTTGTTGTTGTTGTTGCTGTTGCTGTTGTTGTTGTTGTTGCCGTTGCTGTTGTTGTTGTTGCCGTTGCTGTTGTTGTTGTTGTGAAAGGAGAGAGAGAGAGAGAGTTTGATGATCAAAATGTTTAATCCTCTTCATCCCTTCTATTTATAGTCTTTTATCCTTCCATAATAATGTGCCAAGTGTCCCTTAAACATCCCATCAAGTTTAATTCACTCCATAATCAACTCCATGCCTCTCCCCTCTCCATGAAGTACAAGCATGGTGGGAATAGTGGCAAATGTTGACTTTTGGGGTAGTATTCTTATACGTATAAATACTTACTATACGCTTGTATATACGTACCCGTATAATACCCGTATAATACATATGGCTTATTAAGACATCATGCATGCATACTAATTCCATCATCCTTTATAATTATTTAGGACAAAGAAATGCTTTAATTAAAGCAAGTGTTACAAACAGCGAGTTTGGGTTCTCAAATTTTGTCAGAGTAGTTAGCGAGTATTTGGGCCTAGTCGACTAATACATGGTATTAGTCGACTAATTTAGTTGACTAATGTCGGGTCTGACAGTTTTTTTTGATCTGTTCTCAGATTCGAGTTGGATTCGGGTTTCCTTTATTCTGAGGTGGTGATTGTTCATATTGATGAAGTTTGTTTAAGAGTAGGAGAGTTCTATGGTCTATAAATAACTCCTTGGGGGGTGGCCTTCAATATAATTCCAATGAATTTATAATTCATAAGGGTGTAATTCATTTAGGTGAGAGATTCGCGAGAGAAGCTTACCCACAAGGGTTCGTAATTCTTGGTGGTCATCAAGGGCTTGTAATCTTCTCAGCGTGAGGTATAAGTAATTCTTATTGTACTCCCCTAAAATTTTAATAAAGTTTCTCCTCTTCTCCCGTGGATGTACACACGATCTGTTTGATCGGTGGAACCACGTTATATTGTGTGTTGGTTTTCTATCTACTTTAAATATCTTCTTTTTCTCTTCTTCATGTTGCCTTAGTAGATCCTGTGGTTTGTTTTCGCTGCGCCGCCACAGTCGATCTGGTCATGGGGGCTTCTCTCGAATTCACAACAATTTGATATCAGAGCATAGAGATTATTTTTTCAACAATTGGTATCAGAAACAACAATTGGTATCAGGTCAACTTGAAGCTGTCTGCGCGATCAAGTTCAATATTCAGAAGTTCGATGATGTCATCAATTTCAGCATATGGTAGATTAGGATGAATGTCATCCTTATCCAGAACGGGTTGAAGAAAGTACTACTAGAAAAGGAGAAAAGACCTCAAGACATGAAGAAAGAAATTTGACTGTAGTTAGATGAGAAAGTCTTGATAACTATTTAGCTATGCTTGACTGACGCAGTGTTGAATGAGTTTTCTATGGAGAAAACATCATTCTCGTTGTGGGAGCGACTTCTAGATCACTATCTGAAGAAGTCGTTGGCGAATGGGTTTTTTTTCCTCCAAAATTTTCGCCCTTTTCGAAGTTTCTTTACTTGTTTATCACCATGACAACGTCTTCAACTTCAATGGGTCTGGCTTCATGGGCTACGCACAATCACCAATATCACAGAGTTAGCGATGGTCTTCTTTCGTCGGAGATCTCTATCTTCTTCTGTTAACTTTGAAAATCTCTTAGAATTTCTCTTCTATTGAGTTTGGAGATCTCTCAAAAAAAAAACTAATCTATTTCTTTTTCTCTAATTGATATTTTTTTCCATCAATGAATTTCGCACCAGGTCAATGTTAGCCAAGCTTCAAGTGAAAGAGATATGCGGTTCTTTTTGGAGTTCGCTGACTATTCTAAAGTAACTTACATGTTTAATGTCCACCTCAAACGAAAGAGACGTGGATTTTTATTTTGGAGCCCCTGACTATTCTAAAGAGACTTATAAGTTTGATGTCTACGTCGCTTCCAGTGAAAGAGACATCATGGATTTTTAGAGTCCGATCTGGCTATTCTAAAGAGACTTACATGCTCAAAGTCCGCCTTGCAACTGACAAAAAGACTTATGTCAAGTTTCAGAAAGTGCTCTGCTATCGATTGGAATCCATCTCTGTTTCTTCTTCTTATTATTCACACTCATCCAAGCTCTCAATGTTCCATCCATCATTTGTTTGCAATGGGATATTCAAGATTTTATAAGTTATATTCTTCAGTCTTCGATGAGCATTATACGTGATCGACATCAAGTTTAAGATTTTCAGCGGATATTTTTCAGAATTTATTTTATGTTCATTTTATTTATTCGAACTCATATTTTTCTTTCATTGTGAGTTTAGGATTACGATTTCCTTATTATGCAATTGCGTGTCTATATATACAAAATTCTTCAGTATTGCCCCTCATCAATACATACACAATTCTCAGTTTCTCTTTCAACTGATTTAACAAACTAATAGCGCAGCATTACACTCATGAGTGAAATAATTGTAAGCTTGTTTAACTGAATATAGAGAAGCTTCAGTGTCAAACCACATCAATTTATCTTCAACATCATGTTTAGGAAGAGGAACAGAGATGGTATCTGGAACCAGAGCCAGAGGAACAAAGTGATTCCAAAGCACATGAGGTGGGATTCTTTGCTCGTAAAACTTAGTAATGGGCTTGAATCATGATATTTAAGCCTACAAGTAATGGGCTTGGTCCAAATAGTTTTGTAGTAGGCCCAGTTGAAAACTCAGAAGTGACTTGGTCAAATAATCATGGTAACTATCATTCAGTCAGATCTCAGATGTCATGAACTATATATTTGATTGGTGCATTGCACATCAAGATCAAATATTATAATTATATGATTGATGCACTTATGTGCAATTATATGTATTTTGCTAATTGTTCCGCACATATATTAATAATATATTAATAATTGTCTTCTATCAACCATTTAGCTTGAGTCGGTTAGAGAACAATACTCTCTGTGATTACTGGTTCAAATATCATCTCGCGGATATTTCTTCTCTCTCGACGTGTGACCCTGACAGACCACGAGTTTGCTCCCAAGAAGTTACCGTTGAATTTATAAACCAGTGACGGAATTTATCGCGATCTACGGGAAGCAAATCGGGGGCCTCGTCGAGCACGTTATGAGGAGAAGAAATATCTGTGAGACGGTGTTTGAACCGATGACTGTGAGGAACATTATGCTTTAACTGACTCATGCCAACCGATTGAATAACCGTAGGGGACATTAAAAAGAATATTCAAAATAAATTCTCGATCCGACCATTTCATCATAATCTAAACACTTAAAAATCCCTCACGAATTTTTTTTAGATTTCAAATATTCTACACTGTTAAACTAACCAACTCATTGTTTCCATCATTTATTTTACATCTACTTGATTGATAGATAAAAAGTATTCAAAATATATATTTTTTTAATTTTTAGTTATTTGAAATAATGTAAATCAACTTCAACTGAGAGTATCTTGTACTCGTATGTCATAGGTTATATTTGAGTGGAAAGGATGCGACCGCAAAATAAACGCAATATTCTTTTTTTCAACCGTCTATTTTGCGCCTATTTGATGGATGCAAAGAATATTCAAAATAAATAATTTTTTGTTTTTAGTTAATTGAAGTAACGTAGATTAGCTTTATCTTACATTTGAATGTCGTAGGGTTATATTTGAGTGGAAAAAAACCCACCTCGAATCCTTCCAGAATTACATAAATCTATCACGACAACTCTATAACTCCTGCTTTAACTTCTGCCAAACAAGTATTGGAGAAAAAAGGTGTTTCATATCATTCACAATTTCAAAGCTTAGAATAATTTTTTATTACACCACCGAAGCTCAGGGTGTTTTATCAGGTCTCTCTTTTTCTTCTTTCTTTTCATTTTCTTTTTAAAGCCAAAGGGGCTTAAGTTAGTTGAATGGCACTAACAATTTGCTAGTCTAATTAGATTTATTAATATTTTATTATGTATTAGATTAAGATATATAAGTTTCAACCTCAACAAGTTATCACAAACATGGATAATTATCATTTCTATGAAGCAAGTCATACTAATCACACCTAATATATTTTTAGCCTTAAAAAGACTCAAAAATTGTGATTGCTAACAAATTAAAGAAACATAATTTTGGCTTGCATAAGCCTGTTTGGTTAAGAGTGGAAGTGAGGAATTGAGGATGTGGTAATAATTCCCTTTGGAACTTGGGAATTGGTTAGTAAGTTTTCCGGTATTTGGATGTTGTTGGGAAGTGTAGACCAAAGTATGTTAACATATGTTTCCAAAAAGGGTCTCCTTAAATTCCATAAAGTATGTTGTAGTATTATATCATGTTGTTAGCATTTATAAAGTGTTTATAAAATTTACTCGCTGAGCCGTCGAGCTCATTCCTTTCATTTTCTTCTCTTTCAGGTCTGGACAAAGGTAAGGGCATAATGTAACACGGATTGGTCATGAGCAGGATGTCATATGTTTCATAAACACTTATTTTGTTCCCTATGTACATGTAATTATGTTTATGTTAGCATTACCTAGTTGAGGGTGCTATAATGCTACTATCATATGTAATTTTTGTAATAGTTTTAACTAGAACTTGTGTACTTGGGAGGTTGGTGAAGTTAGGTATTGTGGTCATGTTAGTAGAATTATGGGGGTTATGGATGCTTTGATGGTTATGCAAGATGCATGCATGGCATAAGTATATTTTGGAGATCTTCTTTATTTTTGTGATAAGTAGGTCATGTGACCGAAATGCTTTGTGGATATAAGTAGGCCTTGGAGTCGAAATTCATATTTCTGTATATGGAAAAAGTTAAAACTTTAAGATGAGATGCTGCCGAAATTTTCTAGATTTTGAAATTAACGAAAGATTTGGGAATAAATACGTGTTATGGATCTAATTTTGCTTATTAGAACTGGGACCGTTACACCCCCCACCCACCCACCCACCCACACATCAGTGCAACTTTACAAGATTTGCATTCCGTACCACCTAACGCTTACCCATCTCCATCTGCCTCTTTGTTCTGGACCCAATGTGTCAATTTCTTTTCCTCTCTTTTTTTTATTATTTCTTCAAGTAGAAGGTAGGGCAAGGTCTCCTGGCCAAATGTGTCTTCCAATTAGGATGCTCGCTCAGCTGGTTAGATCGTGGCTTTGCTTTTCGACAGGTGATCAGTACGATTCTCTTCATGAAAATTTAGCCTATGTAAAAAAATAATAAGACTTATCTGTTCTGTGTGATAGAGAGCAGCACACGGGATTCAACTCCCTGCCGGTGTCAATACATACACAAGTATAAGCAAATAAATAACTTGGCACAATAAAAAAAAATTAGTGAAAAACCCCTTAGAAATCACTTTATTTTAGATTTAGTTCACCCGTAAATTTATTGGGTTGAATTATGAAAGTTCCTCATTCAAGAATCAAACTGCAACCCTCGAAGAAAAGAGTAAAAAGCTCCACGTCGATACTGTATATTTATACATATCACGGAATCTACCCAACTTTAACATGCACAAAACAATTGAGAATTAATAAATACTGCTTGTGAAAATAATCTGAAAGAAAAGAATTTATCCTATTTTATGAAATTTCTTTTTTTTTTTCCTCCTGATTTCTTATGATAAAAACACGTGCATGATATTGTTTCCTTAAAATGTTAAATGATTTACTTTAAAACTTTCACAAATTAGTGTTCTCCGGTCTAAAATTGCAAATAGGAAGAATCCAAAGGTGAGAATTGCTGATAAAGTTCTAGATCCTTCTAGGGATGGCAATTTGACCCCTACCCGCGGGACCCGACCTGACCCGACCCGACCGAATGGGGCGGGTTTTTTGATAATTGACCGGGTTCGGGTCGGATAACGGGGAAAACCTGAAATAACAAAGGCCATGGTGGGGCGGGTACGGTATAGCATTGCCCTGCCCTTGTTACCCGCCTCGCTATTTTTTCATATAATGAGTATAATAATATTATATATACATCTACTTAAATAACCCAGCTTTTAACACTAATTACAGATATGTCATTCCCTATGAATATTTAAACCAAATGGTCCAAAATCCAAATCCAATTTGCCCTAAAAATTTGAGCCCAATACACAATTTCGGGTCGGGTCGGGTTGGGTATTTTTATTACCCGCCGGAGCAGGGATGGGGGTGATTGTGAAATACTCAATGGGGTCTGGGACGGGTTTTGAGATTTCAGATACATGGACGGGTTTCAATACCCGACCCCGACCTGCCCGGTTGCCATCCCTAGATCCTTCCAACAAGACCCACTTGGCTCACCCACCCACGTCCCCCAACCGTACGCAGGGGGGCGACCAAACCCACGTGACCCACCCACCAATTTGAACCCCCTCTTGTCCCATTCTCCAACAATTCTTACGCAATTAACCCCCGTTTGATGTTTTATTTGCACAGAGGCACTCCATCATCCGCCATCAATTTGTAAATTATAAAGAGAAAGTGGATTAATGAGCAAAAACATCATCACGTACATTCGCAAAGCCCCAAAACACTAGTACATCGAGATACCCTGAAACAAGTGGAAAGAATCTCGCGTACGGCCAAGTAAACGCTGACCGTCCATTTTACCCCCAATTAGCGGCATCAAAAGCGTCCTTTTCTTGTCAAACTCAAAATTTACAGTTTCACCCCCATCAGGGCCAAAAAGTAATAAAGCAAAAGACGAAGTAAAAAAGTCCTACCCCATTAAATAATAGTAGTACTTTTCTGCAAATTCCAGGTAAGTCCACGGTAGGCCTGTCAACGGGTCGGGTCTGGACCCGGACCCGACCCGGACCCGACCCGTTTAGACGGGTATGGGAAACTCAGTTCTGGACCCGAACCCGAATACCCGTTTGCCCGTTTGCCCGTTTAGTAAATGGGTCGGGTATGATTTTACATGGACCATACCCGTTTGCCCGTTTACCCGATTAGTAAATGGGAACACTATATGATAGGAAACACCATATATAGCTCATGTCAGCTAATTAATGTTTGCCAACTGGATTAGTAATGGGGAAGAATAATTAGGGTATGCATTGTCTTCTCCAAATGCCACTTGTCAAACATTTTTGTGTGATAGCCATGACTTCTCATAACTTACAGATAGGAAACACCATAACCCACGGGTCCGGGTAAACGGGTCCAGACCCGCGAACCCACGGGTCCGGATATGGGAACCTAGGTCTTACTATACCGGGTAAACGGGTCGGGTATGGTACATCCTATAGTAATCGGGTCCGGGTCTGGTACCACCCGGACCCGACCCGAACCCGACCCATTGACAGGTCTAGTCCACGGTGAAAATAAATCTTCTTTAGAATTTACATGTTAAGTCCACGTCTAACTTCTCTTTTTGCATATTTAGTCCAAACCAACTTTTCTGCAAAATTCAGGACGTGACATGTCAACTAGCGAGTGTCCGAGTCCTTTTATGCTACATGACGATCTAACGGAGTTACCGCCGTTCATACTCTCACAACTATTTAACAGCTAAAAACCAAGAGGAAGAAAAGAAAACGGAAGACGATAACAGAATATACCCCAGCTTATGTCATCTTTCGTTTCCTTCTTCTCTAAAATTTACAAACTCCGTTTTTTCCATTAGAAAAAGAACAAATATTTTAAAAACAAAGAGAAAGAAAACCCTTGTGGGTCCCACAAGGACCGCCGACGTCAAACGGCCGGCAAGAACTCGGGCAGCCACGCGAGGTCCGAAAAATCGGCCGGCACGCAGGCCTCGCCGTCGTAGTCAAACAGGCCTCCGTCAAAAATAACGCCTCCGTCGTCCCCTCCGTTAACCTCCCCCTCCGACCCGAACCCGAAGTCCAAATGGACCTCGTCGTCGAGCCCCCAAATCTTTCCAAACCCCACCTCCTCCGCCTCGGCGCCGCCGGTGACCTCGCCTGAGGTAACCTCCCCCTCCGCCGCCTCCGTCGGCGGCAGGCCGAGCTCATCATCCGACGCCTCCAACAAAAACCCCAGATCCGGCTGCTTCTGCTCCGGATCCGAAACCCCGACCGGGTCCGAATCCGAAACCACCAGCGGCAGCGAGATCTCCTCCTCCAGGCTCCGCATCACCGAGTCGATGTCGGTGTTATCGGGTTCGGACTCATCATCGAGGAAATCAAAGAGCTCCGCCCGAATCCGCTTCGACTCCGGCAACCCTCCCTCCACCTCGTCGTCTCGGGGCGCTTGCTGCATGCACCGGTGGTTTCTTCCATCGGGAACGGGAAGAAGAGATGAGAGAGAAAAGTTTGCGTATTTTGGGAAGAAAAGAAAGAAGGGAGAATAAATACACAGTGGGTGTTCTGGGCAGGAGAATTGCGGGTTGGGTTGGGGATTATATAGGTACGCGGGTTCGGGTACGATTTTTTTAAAAAATAATTTTTTAAAATAAAATAGAAAAGAAAGATTTTGTGGGATTAAAATAATGTGAAAGGGAAAAGGAGTGGGGTCGAGGGAGCAGACGCGTGTACATCGGTGATCGGATTTTTTTGGGCTTTTTTCTTTCTATTATTAAATTTATTTTTGGGTCACCAAATTAAACTGTGGTTTATATTTTTTGTGTGGCGTCCGGGATTAACTGGATTTGGAGTCCGGGGATTTGGCGTCCGCAGACCGCCGACAGCGTCAGCGGCAAAAGGATGTGGGGATGGCTTGACCGGCTGGATTGGCGCCGTGATCGGTTCTATTTACTAAAATACCCTTGAGATTTTCTATTATTTACTCGATGAGCTGGACTTTCTTTATATGGATTTCTTCATAGGATGGGCAACATGGCTAATAGGATAGGATGCCTTTTTCAGAAGGGTCTAATTAATTAGGGGTTATCGGTTTTATTGATTTTCTTTTTTATTAATTTAATTCAATGTTATGGTCTGATTTTAATCCGGAAAGGCAGTGAGAGAATTCCTGTTCCCTCTGGCAATCTAGGCCGGGTAGGATTAATGGCTGAAGTTTATTTGGCCCTGTCTTGATGGAAAAGCGTAATCATGTCGTTGGCCTCCATAACATTTGCCCTCTGCGATTTTCAGGCCGAGATGGGTGAAAAACCGCTTGATTCCCGATGCCTCGTACCTCACACGATAGAATGCTACAATCATTGATGAATTCTCAATTTTCAAGTTTTGCCAAACAGCCACCTTGATAACTAAAGAAAATTTGTTTTTGTTTAGTGGTGGAGGTTTGAATGGACAAATTGTAGGATACAACACCGTGTGCTACATGTAGTTATGGTGCATAGGAGGTTAGGGCTTGGTTAATGGTGAATTCTAATTCAAACCATCATATTGTACCCTAAACTCCTAAGTCCATTAATTTCGACTTTATGTTGAGAGCTCACCACCCAATTCTGAATTAGCCAAGTACAGAATGGATCCCACAAGAGAGAGTAAGGTTTTTGTTGCGTCAATCAGACTGCACTGGAAAAGTTTGTATTTGCAAATTGCAGTGAAATAAACAACTTAGTTGCTGCATGCAAAATTAAGATCTGATCAGCAGTCACAGTGATCAGAATTAAATATATTATAGATATGTCGCTGGTAGGGCTCAAAATGATGATCTGTGGATGAGCGGGGCTCTTAATGAACCCAAGGCCATCACTAAGCCGCATTCGCTGGACATATCAGCGGATAAAGTATTTCAAGTTAATTTTAACGTGCATGCACTATTTTCACGGGGGGTAAACCTTCATAAGACCAACAAGACACACTGCACATATAATAATCTAAACTGAAAGCTGATAAAAAGATAAAAGCATTATGTGAATTTTGTTATAAACAATAGAGATATGAGAAGATTCACATTAGTTGGTCTTTGTAAAATAAAAATTCAACCTTAAATATCAGATTAAGAGAAGTCATTTGAAATTTCTCATCATAGTTTGGTCACATGTAGTGTATGTGATCAAGGGAGGGTTGAATTATGTAGGAGGTACATCCCTTCATGCACAAAAAAGGTGTTAGAATATTTTCATGTGGGATGTTATCAACAACTACTCCTATAGTTATATGACCTTCTATTTTATATGGTGAGATCTTTCTAAACCAATTTTGAGGCTGATTAATCATCTTGAACTTTTGATGGCTTGTGATGCTGAAGAATAGTTTATGCAAATCATATTGAAAATGTGCCCCTTGAGTCTTCATGGCACTCAACAAGAAAGATCACACTTAATGGTGACTAGGATCCCCTCTATGATATTGGACTTCAAGGTTATGGGCCAATCCAATTGGAATGTTCCTGTTGTGATCAATAAAGCATTATGTGTGTGTTGCATGTATTGTTTGGTGAGTTGGATTGTTAGGTGAAGATTTTGGATATGGGAAACACAATCATGCATTTATCTTAGTTTATAGTAAGTTGAGATGTGATCCACATGAGCAATTTTATTTGTATTATTTTTTTTTATACTATATTATACTACAATTTTATAAATTGTACGTCACACTAGTAATTAATGAGGATAAGAGCAACTATTTATGAGGGTGTGACCAACAATTCATAGAGTAATATAATGTGACATAAAAAAAATAATACAAAATGCATTACTCGATCCGTATTGCATCTCTCTGGCCTTTTCATGCATGCACACAATGTTCAAGATGAAGAAAATGATTTAAATGGATTAATTTCCATATTATTAATCATTATTTGGAAGCATATTGAAACTTTTAGTGATCTACATGATCTAAATTGATTAACTAAGAATAATTTTTAATCATTGTTGAGGTAAAGCAAGCACACAAAAAAGAATGCTGGTTTCCTATGGTAGCAATATATTCTCAATCCTCAATGGTGGAGATAAGAAAAGATTGATCATGATGAGTTTAGGGACCTAATCATGATGATTTTGGCTTGGGGTTATCCTAACTCATCAGATAATTTTAGATGAATTATTTAACCAATAAACAAGTGTTCATCAGAAATTGAAGGAAAAAAAGAGGAAAGTAGGAGATAAGAGTATTTTTTTTTTCTCCCTCCTAACTCTTTTTGGGGTTTAAAGAGAGAATAATGTGAGGGTACTCTCTCCTTAATCCTCAACCAAAAAGCAATGTAAAAGAATCTATTTAAGAAATTGAGAATTTAAAAATACCATATAAAACCCACTTTTAAATTTTTATTGTGAGAGATTAGAGATAAGTTTCTTTTTATTTATTTATTTGATAAGTGATCCATGACTTTGGAACTGTGTTGCACTAGACCAAAGAGACAAGTCAATAAAAAATCAATGCATTTTTAAGTTTTACAAGGAATTTGGAGTGGAGTCAGATGCTTGATGTTGATTTAGGGGTGAGCCTTAAAATGTTCTCAAAGTTAGGTGTGTTCTATGCTTCAATATCCTTTGCAAAACTCATGTGAATGGGAACATGGAATGTGATTTCTTGTTCTAAGGTTAGAAGCACAAGGGATGTCTTTGCCACTTTGATTGAATATGCCTTGTGACCTAATATTGTGACTTGATCAAACATTAAATCCTTTTTTGTAGGGCTTAGACCTACCTTTTATGGGACAATGTGGGCACTATTCCTGTACTTTGACCCTTTAGAACAACTAAGAAGGTGGGTTCATAATTCATATATACCCTTAACTAACTTTATTTGTTCCAAGCTAGAGAGATCCTTTGCCTAAGAATTTGGCACCAAGTTAAGATAATTGATGTTCAATTAGAAGTTCCCTTTAAATATTCTCAAAACTTTTTTGATGGTTGATATTTTAAAGGTGTCCACTTTGCTCTCTCTTTATGCTTTAATGCCAGCAGTAATGCCTATTCTTTTATTCTTTTATTTATCCATTGATTTAATTATTTTGAATTGGTTTTTTGTTTAGAGAAAGCTCACGGTTAACTGCCAGGTTACATACACTCTATTCATATTCTATTCATATGTCCACTCATAGAGATTCGAACTGGTGATCGTGACGAGCAAACTCAATAGCTTGATCAGCGTGCCACTGACGGGGGGCTTTGATTTGAAATAGGGTTCATGTAAATAGATTTTTCTTCTTGTTATGTGAAATCTAATAATTTGCCCTTCTCCTCTGATTTAATTTGGACTGTAAACAAATTTATGTTCCTTGGTGTAACAATTATGTTAGATTAAGTGTTATTTTTTTAGGCTCTATATATGTTAATATGTATAATATTATCACTTGTGTCTCCTCTTCTTCCTCTTTTCTTTTCCTTCCTCTTAAGGATAGAATCAAAATGATTTTTGCAACATATTCATTTCAAAATGATAATGAAATTCGAAATTTACTTGGAATATTCTTCCTTTATGAAAAATGAATATGCTCTTCCTTTATAAAAATGAAAATGTTTACACTTTATATTAAGTCAAAATAGATAGTTCAATTCCATTAAAACCTAGGGTTAACATCAATATGATAAGCCTCATTCCTACAAACTCCAATTCAAATATGACCAAAAATTTATAATTTTTTTGGTTAAATGCTTTTCATGTGCAAAAGTCCAAGAGAACTTTAAAAATAGATAACAAAAGGCATTAATATTTTTTAGACTTTTAAACGCAAATTTGGATGATCTTTTAGGCAATGATAATCAAATAAATGTATATTAAGGATAATTATAGTTATATAGGCGTTACTAAATGAAATACCAAAGTGCCATAAATAATTTAACTGTGATCACTCTATCAATTCATTTGACCCAGAGAAACTCTATTAAATAATCAATTTTTTTTTTTAAGAAAGAGGAGGGAACTCACTTTCCATCTCTCGTTTAAACAATGTAAGGATTGAACTCGGAATCTCTCACTTGGGTGGAAAAGGTCTTACCAATAAGCTAATGTGCTAGTTTTCTTAAATAATATACTTAAAAAGGATTTTCATTACAGTAGTTAAAAAAAAACTCATATCTAATCATCTTGGCAAACATATGCAATATTCATTTTTCTGTCTTCGCTCATAATATGAGTGTGATCGGATGGGAAGCGGGTTCGCTCCTTCGAGCGAAGAGCTGGTCTATCATAGCTTGTGAATAACTCGATGGAGAGAGAAAAAAAATAAAAATATTTTTTGTGAGCTGCACAACAAAACACGTCTTTTCTCTTTCTTTTTCTATCTGGCCTCCCATCAGTTGTGATGGACGGCGCAGCGAAGGATGACCCTGATCCTTCGCGCGAAGAGAGTTAACCTGATCCCAACCGGATGACAAATACGTGCAGTAAATAAGGATTTTTCATAATTTAGATTTTAGGCACTCAATACTAGAGTCACGTGCACAAATAAATGTTGAAAGATGAGAGTCAACTAGTTCGAGAAAACAAAAACGAAGGAAGAAATGCATCTATTCGTTTATCGGATAATTTAAAGTTTTCCATTCTTCTTTTCTTTTTGAAGTTCACGTTAAGCAAACAGCCCAGTTTCCTTGCAATGGTGATGGAAAAACTTTTATCGCGGTGCATTTGCAAGATTTTACTAGTGAATAAATTACATTTTAGTTTATGTGTGTAAACATATACATATATTATAAAAAAATCAATCCGTATTAACACATTTCTTATAATATTATAAGATATTCAAAGGCTTTAAAATTTTGTACCCATTAGATCACACATCCTTTTCGCCTGTAAATACAGAATTGCTTCTCTTAAATATGTACGTGGTGCATCAAACAAGTTATTTCATGAACCAAATTCAGCTGTTTGCTGTTCTGAGCTGCACAGCCACAAAATCCACATTCCGCGCTAAACCCGTGACCCAAACCATTTTGTCACGAACGAAAGAGACCCAAACCAACCGCAACCCAACCCATGCCCCATTACCGCCTCACCCTCTCAGTTCGCGCCAAAGCCGGTCCACGAGAACCAGCCACGTGTCATTTGACACAGGAGAACACCACTCTCGCCTCGATCCTCGCACCCCGAAGCCACCGCCTGGCCGTTTCAAATCACCAGCTCACGCTTTCCCGCCGGTCTCGCCACCTGTGCCCCGTCCTCGACAAGTGCGGCCTGCAACGGCCACGTGGCCGTCGCTGCAACCGTCACGTGAGGAGCGGAGGGCCTCTTCCTGTGGGCCCCACGCTGGAGGGCGTGACTGACAGCGCAAATTATTGGTGCGAGGTGGCGGGAAAAGAAACCCGTGGGGCCCGCGGCCTTCCAGTGCCCTGCCGCGACAGCCTGTCTTCAGCCTCTTAATTTATTAAAAAAATATTAATTTTTGACCCCTTTGGGTGGGGGGTTTCTGGTTTTTTTGTTGTCGTTACAGCAGGTGAGATTACCGCCCAACTTCTGCTGTTTGAAAGCGAAAGATACCTCACCAAAAGGGCCAAGCTGAGTCAGCGAAGCTTTGGTACAAATTCTGTCACCATCTTGCTCATTATCGGTGAGTTGTAGCTTATGCTCACGGGATTAATCTCTGACCATCTTGCCTTCGAGATGAGAAACACAGGCTCAGAGGCGAGATAAACACCATACTGTCCTCATTAACAGACGGTGCCCTGTGGGCCCAACTGTTTTCTGGGTGGGTTTTGGTAATTTCGAGACGAGATGTGGCCTCAAAATATCGTATCGCGATTATATCACGTGATTTTCGCGATAATATCGAAGATATTAAGTGGGAGGCGCGGGCCACGTGAGCAATGGGGACAAGGAAGCGCATTCAAAGGGGGATCGTATCGTACGAAAGAGAGGAAAGCCGGGGCAGTTATGTAAATTACGCCCCCGAATCAAGAAAAGGATATAGGGGATCACGTGACCGTTGGGCCCACGTGGGCTGAGGGGGCACGAGACCTGTTTCCCGTGGGTATCTGACGCTGCTCTAATCGACGTGCGATTCTTTTCTTTTCTTTTATTTTCTTTTTAGTGTTTTTTTTTTTTCTCTTTCTTTCGTGTCCCATCGAACAAAGTATTCTCTTTTAAGACGCCGCACCCACTTATTCACACACACATTTATTGCGGGACCCAGTGCAGGATTTTTCATGCGTTTCGGCATGCTATGGGCTCGGATTTGGTGGAGTGTGGACCATGTGGGTCCACTGGATCCAACAACATCATTGCCATGAATTCTAGGAGGTGTTTGGTTGCAAGGAAGTGAGCGGAAGTAAGGAAATGGGGAAGTATAATTGCTCACTTTCCTACCTATCTAAACACCAGAAAAGGAAAATAAGAAAATCCCTTTTTTCCTTTTCTCTTTTCTCTTTTACACAACAATTTCCTCACTTCCAGAGTGCTACAGTTAATTTTGTGGTCATGTAAATCTCATTTTAATAAGTTGTAGTACAAAATAGTTAATTTTTTGATCATGTAAATCTCACTTGCATTTTAATTACAGTCCATTTTTTATTTTTCTTAATTAATTTTTATTTTAATAATATTTTGCGGTCAACTTTGTGGTCATATTACCATCCAAATATTGGAAAAGACAAAACATTTTCCAAACAACACCTTTCTAACAACACCCAACACCGAAAAACTTACTAACCAATTTTCAAGTTCCAAAGGGAACTATTACCACTTCCTCACTTCCTCACTTTCACCCTAACCAAACAGGCTCGAAATTACAACTGATTTAGGGCATCCTGTCCAAATTAATTATGAAAAGTTACAGGTTCAATTTTGACCATGCCTAAATGTTCCAAAAAAAAAAAGACTTAATATTCAAAAAAAAAAAAAAACGTTTCTTGCTTATTATAAGTTGTTTGGTTAGGGAAGGAAGTGAGGGAGTAATAATAGTTACTTTTAAAACTTGAGAATTGTTAGTGAGTTTTTCAGTATTTAAATGTTATTTGGATGTATGATTTGAAAAATGTTATGTCTTTTGTGATTTGAATGATAATGTGAAAGTGAAAGTAGAAAAGTTGACTATAAAGTTGACCGTAAAATAATATTAAAATAAAAGTTAATTAAGAAAAATAAAAATTAGATTGTAATTAGAATGCAAGTGAGAATTTCATAATCACAAGTAAAATTAACTTTTTTGAGTTACAAATTATTAAAAATGAGATTTACATGACCATAAGATTAACTGAAGCATCCTGAAAATGTGGAAGTGATTGTGTAAAAGTAAAAAAGAAAAAGAAAAAGAGCTTTCTCAATTTATTTTTTCAGTGTTTTTGAATAGATGAAAAAGTGAGCAATTATACTTTCTGATTTCTTACTTCCGCCCATTCCTTACAACCAAACACGCCAAAATATCGAGTGAGTTTTCAAAGAAATAAAACTTGGGTGGGTTCCAATTTTTATTTGGGTTTTCGGCTTGGACCGGTGATGCAATTACTTTTCAACCTTGTCAAATTAACCAGAAATACAATAATTTTACAACATAAAGTTAGTACTTCTTTTAAAAGTTTACTTGATCCACAAGTAACTTTTTTTTTTTATCACAATTAAGAATGTGCAAATGGCATAGCACTAGGGCAAATCTCTCGTCATGTTGCATGAAGATTTAAAATCAAGAGACCAATTCACTGCAGGTGAGAAGACAAACATGAGCCATTGTGAAGTACCATCAAAATTAATCTAACGTATTTTCTCTGTTTTTTTCCCTAAATTTGCAACGTAAAACTACGAAGGACTTGAGACGTTATCTCAAAAGACTAATATTTTAGGTGAAGTTGTACAAATTCTTATATACTTAAGATCATTCTGATGTTTAACCGACGTGAGACTATTTGTTTGGCTCAAATCTTAGTAATCTCTCAGACCAAATGCTCGATAGAGATTCAACTCTTCACTGCGTGAGGCAGACATGTCTTGCGTGAAGTACCAACTGCATGATCACTCCTCTACAACAGGCATGAACCAAAATCACTCCTCTACAACAGGCATGAGCCAAAATGATTTATATGAGCCCACTACTGCTCCTTCTTGCGTTAGTCAAATTAGGGGATCAGCAACATCGATCATCACCCACACATGACTAAGTTCGGAACATGATTTTGATATCAATTGAAGGACTTGGAGTACCATCCCAAAGACTAGGCTTTTAGGTGGAGTCGTCTAAATCTTTATATACTCAAGACTATCCCCGTGTCTAACTGACGTAGGACTATTTATTCGACCCAAGTCCCAACACACTACGTTGCATTTCCTTAAAGGGGCTGTGAATTCAAGGAGGTGGGCGGAGTGAGAAGTAGATTTTTTTTCTTTTGGAAAATGACAATTCGTGTATATCTTTCCTGGTGTTTGATTGGTAGTTGGGAAGTAGAAAGTGAAAAGTATATTTTTCCGGTGTTTAGTTAGTAATGTGGACCTGTAAGTGGAAACATTGTCAGGAAAATAATACTAAAATAAAAATTAATTATGAATTTCTTTGACTGTAATTAGAATGCAAGTGAGATTTATATGACCATAAAATTAACTATTTTGAATTATAACTCATTACAAATGAGATTTACATGACCACAAAATTAACTGTAACACTCTGAAAGCGAAGAAATAGTTACATAAAAAGGACAAGAAAAAAGAATAGAGATTTTTTTTCATTTTCCTTTTCTTATATTTGAATGGACAGCTGAAGTCAGAAATGACACTCTTCTACTTCCTCGCTTCCGCGCACTTCCTTGGACCCAAATAGCCCCAAAATGTATTCATAAACAACACATTAAAATATATACTTAAACAATATTATAAAACATTCTCTTTTCTTTTTTTTATGAGCCGACAAAAAGTAAATTGCATATAACCCCTATCGATCTACTTCAGCTGTCGTTGAGGTGGCAGCATCAAACCACTAAGATCTAGTGGATGACTCGACTCATCTGAATGGGATCCAATGATAATTTTTAAAGCTAAGAGACACAATCATGGACGTGATTATATAAAGCCCGCAGCCCCCTAATGATGACAGGTAATGTGCTAATTGAACGGTCAAGGAGACTTTGTAAGAACCTAGGCTTTATCATAAAATAAGTAATCTCTTCTCCATTAACAATAATTTTAGAAGGTTGAGTGCCAAA
This sequence comes from Agave tequilana, assembly GCA_038442645.1. Taxonomy (NCBI): domain Eukaryota; kingdom Viridiplantae; phylum Streptophyta; class Magnoliopsida; order Asparagales; family Asparagaceae; genus Agave; species Agave tequilana. The sequence goes on from JAVJIF010010830.1 coordinate 119,340, forward strand.
GTTAAAGTAGCCTTTTCTGAATTTGGTTCATGTGTGTGAGCCACACACATACAATAAGAGGGCCAATCACGTGTTGACACTTAAATTGGAACTCTTATAATCTCTTATAATATGTGTGTGAGGCCCACACACATAATATATTATAAGAGAATCAATATACGTATCAACGCGTGATTAGCCCTCTTATTGTATGTGTGTGTGTGGCTCACACACATGAACCGAACCCGCCTTTTCTTAGCCAAGAGGCATATAATTATACAAAAGAGAGAAGCTACATTTATTAATATGTGTGCTAAGATTTGTTTCCTCTCCAAGTTTTTTAAGGTTGGAGAGGCCCCAAGTGGACAAAGAGAGGGAGCTTTCCTTTGTACGAGTGGCTTTACTTGGTTGGCATGTTTCTACTTTGTTCGAGTGGCTTTGCTTTCTCTGGAGTGTTGTCACACATGATATTGTGGCAGAACTGTAGATGACGCAACTGCAGTAGAGGAGAGAAGCCATAACTTCCCTCAGAGTGTTTCCGGTAGCTTCATTTTTTTTCCTTTTATTTTTGTTCTTTTGAAAAATCAGAGCCTGTATGAGTGTTTCATGCATATCTTGCTTTGCTCGGAATATTTCGTTAAGTTCTTACTAATGAAACATCGAGAGATTCTTACCTTACCGTTTTATCTATTAAAAAAAAAATTGTTTTCAACCAGGAAAACTGTTCTGATAACCAAAGTGTTTAAGGGCATTGGGAGCACATATGTAAATTATTTACACGTAAGCCTGTTTGAACTTGTCACAATCCATTCCAAATACTTTACTGTCTGAATTTGATTTTATAGAATTTCAATTATTTTTTTAAAAAAACCATATCTTTGGCATCTTACCCTATTTTGCAAAAATATCCAACTTATCTACCAATTGATATAATGAAAATGTTTGGTGACATAATCCATTCACTCAAAGATTAAGAAGAATGGGTCAGTGAATGTGATACAACTTAAAACATAATATCGACATCTTAATTTTATCGTCAAACATTACAAACAAAAACGTGTCGCCTTGCGCGAGATATTTGCCTTCTTTGTGTGAGACAAGACTGAATGAGCCGTCTCTATATTGTTTTTCTTCTCTCTTGCTGTCTACGCCTCTGTTTATTAAAATGTGATGAATCCCAAATTAGGCCGAATATGTTGACCAAATGAATATGATTATGATTAATACATTGAGTTTATCTTTGGAAAAGCTTTTCATGAAGATGAGGTGATGACGTGACGTTGGGATTTGGGTCGACAGATAGTCCCATATCGACTAGACATGAGGATGACCTTAGATATATAAAATTTAGCTCACTCTACTTAATTTTTTAAGATCGGAAGCGGACACATTTTACGTGAAGCAACAACTACAACTCGCTACTAAATTTCACGAGAGCGTACTTAGCTTTACAGGGGTCTACTAACACACCAGACATAGGGATGGCTAATGGGGCGGTTCAACCCGCGTCGTTCCGCCCTGTGCGATCCGTTTGAGTCGCACAGGGCGGGTTGCGGGTCGGTCCGTACCTGCCCCGTTTAGGGGGGGTCAAACCGAATTGACCCGTCCTGTTTAAACGGGACGAGTCAGATTCATCCCGTGACGAATCACGGGATGAATCGGGTCGGGAAAAATTTTCCCCGAACCCTCCTCTTTCTTTTTATTTTTTTTAAAGTCCTATAATATTATATATGTAAGACAGAAAAATTAGCTTCAGACCCCTATTTTATTTTTTTATTTATTTTAGCCCTCAACCGTTCAAAAAATTAGTTATTGTTGTAAATTTGAAATTTTCAAGAATAAAATAATAATAAAATTCGAGACGGGTTGGACCTGTCTCGACGAATCCGGGTAACGAATCGGGTGGAGACTCGATTCATTGCCCCGATTACTTGATTCGTCTCGTCTGGATTCGTTACGAGACGGGTTTAACGGATTCGTTAGTTAACGGGACGAATCAACCCGATTCGTCCCGTGAGCCATCCCTAACCAGAAACTATTTATTTATTCAGTTACTCTACACTTGATCCATTGGAAAAGGGAAAACAAGATGCCCGGCCTTGGACAAAAGCAAAGGCTTGAAAACAACAGTAGGATTCATTGGATTCCTCTCTCCACTTCTCTTTTTATTCCTCTCACGTTGAAAGTCTATGAGAGTTTAAAAGCCTCTTCCTTGGCCCTAGGTGTTTGCTTTACATGGCATGTCTCTTCCTCGAAATTTTGCCCAAGTTTTTGATTGAGATTGACAATATGTGGCCTTTTTGCTTTGGGTTTTATTTTATTTTTTATAATTTTCATATCAATGATTCAAATTTGAAGAGACGTGGCCATGAGCAAAAATATGCTTGAGATGCCAAATAAATGGTAAAGAAACGGCGGCCGAGATACGAATAATTCGCGAACAATTCAATGGGGATTATTTTATCATTTGAATAATTTGGAGAATATTGGGAACTATGTTATTTGTCACTTATTTTGGTCTTTATCATTTGAATAGCTTGGAGAATATTGGGAACTATGTTATTTGTCACTTATTTTGGTCTTTATCATTTGAATAGCTTGGAAATATTGGGAACTATGTTAGATGTCACTTATTTTGGTCTAATGGAGATTGCATCAACAAAATTTCAAAGAATTTAAAACACATGTAGAGAGTTTGAGATGTGGGTAATTATGAGGATTTGGCAAAAGGGGGGCCCTCAAAGGCCTTTTTTTCTTCCATCTGTTGCCTTGATTTGATTTACTTTCTAGGATTCTCACTCATGTTGGAAAAATAATTGATAGGAGTGGAAGTGGAGGACCCTCTCCCTCTCCCTCTCTCTCTCTCTCTCTCTCTCTCTCTCTCTGTGTGTTCGGTTCTTCGTGCGTATGACTCACACATACATATTATAAAAGCGTCAATTTCGTGTTGGTACATAAAATTGACCCTCTTATAATATTATAAGAGATTCAAACACTTTAAAGTTTTGTCTCCTTTGAAACCTAACATCTTATCCATGTGTCAACGCGAAATTGACCCTCTTATAATATGTGTGCATCACTCACACACATACACCGAATCCTCTCTCTCTCTCTCATCGATTCGATTTTTTCACGTGTTTGAGCCACATACACATATTATAAGAGGGTCAATTCCGTATTGACACATGAGATTGACCATCTTATAATATTATAAGAGGTCTAAACACTTTAAAATTTTGTTCCCTTTGAGATCCAGTATTTTATTCATGTATCAACGAGAGAGTGACCCTCTTATAATATGTGTGTGACTCACACACATGAACCGAATTCCTTTTTCCCCCCCTCTCACAATGATTTAATTAACTAGTACTTATTCTTGAATTAGATCCGTGCTCAATCATATACGTCGGAAAAAGGAAGAAGAAAAAGAGCCATCTTTGATCAAAATATTATTTTATATAATAGATCATGTCAATTATATTTAATGCTGTTGGAATTGAAGAATATAAAGGTGAATCTTCGAGTTGAATTATGGCGAGATCCGTTGATCGAATCAACCGGATGATGGTTGGAGTGTGTTCTCCTTCCATTTGTGATGAACGTGGTATATTCACATGTTCAATTCCGACTTCGAATGAATGAGATATTCAAGTCCAAAGATTGCCTAATTCAAAGCCAAAAGGGACTAAAGTTAGCTACAAGCATTTAGTCCTACATTGGCCGTGTGATGGAAGCCTATGGGGTATAAATAGGAAAATGAGAACAAAGGGTGTGCCCTTTGGGTACTTGGAGTTTTCGCGCGCGAAAAGGAGGGAACTATGCACGTACATACGTGCGCTCGGCGCGCCGGCGCCGGCGCCGGCGCCGGTGCCGGGCCGGGCTCGGGTCGGGTCTCTCGGGTTCAGATCTGAGTCTGAGTTCCCTACCTGGCCTGGTTCTTTTTGAATCAGGTCCCGCTCCTGTTGCAAACCTATTGGACTACCAACGTTGCGCACCTATTGGACAACCAAAGGTTGCGAAACAGACCGCTCCGCGTCAACAGTTGGGACTGTTGGGCTGCCAATAGACACGTCTGCTGGGACGAAAGGGTGCAACCTTTCGTTTTGGTTTCAGACCTGTGGCCCCTCTTGAATGCTATATAAAGCATTCCAAACTCTCTATTGAAACACACCAACAACAACACCAATCTTCTCTTCTCTCTCTGAATTCTGAATTGCAAATTAAGTTTTGCATTCTGAATTGCAAAGTAGAGTTCTGAAGTGAAGTGACTTCCAAAAGGGAGTTCTAAAGTGACTTCTAAACGGGAAGTGGAAATCCGTAACTCTTCGGTTCGAAGCGACTTCCAACGGAGATTCTGCAAAATTCGTTCTGAAAGAAGGATTAGAAAATTCAACAGATTCTTTTATAGAATTGTTGTCTGAATCTAAGACTTCTGAAGAAGAATATTCTTCACCTTCCATCGTCCTCAACAGTGGGTGCTCCTCCAAAGAGTAAAGGCAAATATTCAGTTGAAATTTGTCCTTGTACCGCTGCTTCAACGATCCTGTGAAGGTACTGGTTGACTACGGTTCGACCGTACGGTGATTTGGTAGTGCTATCCAAATACCGTGAAAGAGTGTTGTATCTTGGGAGACCAGCGTCCATTATCCCGTTAGCACCGGTGCGGGGGACGTAATTGTCTTAAGGAGATTCGCTCTAAGCGTACCTCACTCTAAATACTGTAAAAGTGGATTAAGTCTTTTATACAGGGGATATACTTTACAGTATATCGAGACTGACTTAGATTCAGTCTAATTGGTGCTTTAACCAAGGAAGGAAATTGAAAGATGGTTCTTAAATTAAGGAACGTTCTATTGAACGGAAAACCTCCCACCTGATATTTGCCGACCTGGCCAATTAGATTGTTGATATCTCAGTGATCTTGATTAGTTGTCAGATTGATTCTTGTTAAGCAGAATTTCCAACAATCTTAAGACAATTAACGTTTCTTACTTCTGTTCTGCTTGAACTTGCAGAAAGAATGTCTGAGACAAATCAAGATACCTCCAGCAAGGCAACAAACATACCGCTCCAAGGTTTGATGCCTACTCCACTTCCTAACCCGAAGCCGGAGAAGCCAGGAAAGTTTGATGACACAAAATTCAAGAGGTGGCAACAGAAGATGTACTTCTACTTGACCACTCTTCATCTGGCCAGATTCCTGGAAGAAGATCCACCAGAGCCTGCAACTGATGCATGGACTCAATGTGACTTCCTTTGCCGAAATTATGTTCTTAATGGACTGGATGACTCTCTTTATAATGTCTACAGTCCAATCACTACGGCAAAGAAGTTATGGGCCAGTCTTGACAAGAAATACAAGACTGAGGATGCTGGTACCAAGAAGTTCATCGTAGGACGATTTCTGGATTACAAAATGGTGGATACCAAGACTGTCATCAGTCAGGTGCAAGAGTTCCAACTTATCTTGCACGAAATAGAGGCCGAAGGTATGATTCTTCCTGAAACTTTTCAGGTTGCAACAATCGTGGAGAAGCTCCCACCTGCGTGGAGAGACTTCAAGAATTACCTGAAGCACAAGCGAAAGGAGCTAAAGTTGGAGGATCTCATTGTGAGGCTTCGTATCGAGGAGGACAACCGCAAATCCGAGAAAAGGACCAGCAAGAACTCCTACGAAGCAAAAGCTAATGTGATCGAGGACTCAAAGGGGAAAGCGTCTACTTCCAAAGGCTTGAAGCGGAAGAAGACATCCCAGGGGTACAAAGGCAAAGCTCAAGACGGCAAAAGCATGCGCTTCAAGGGAACCTGCTACATCTGCAACAAAGAAGGGCATAAGACGAATGAATCGCAGCCTTCTCAAAAAGAATAAGAAAAGCCACCCACAGGAAACTTGACCGACCATGAGTCTCCAAGCCTTTCAGCTGTGTGTCAGAAGTAAATCTGACAACCAACAATAAGGATTGGTGGGTAGACACTGGGGCTACTCGGCACATCTGCTCTGAGAAATTGTTATTCTCAGAATATCAAATACTAGAGCAAGATGAGCAACTATTCATGGGGAATTCAGCCGTCTCAAAGGTTGAAGGAAAGGGCAAGGTCATCCTTGTAGGCTGTCTAAAAATGACTAACAGACCAGCCATTAAGGAAGCAGAGTCTCAAGCTCTAGACGCGAGGAATCGATGCTCGCGTCTCAGCATTAAGACGCGTTGGCTCTACACCCGCGTCTCAACATCCAGACGTGAAGGCCCGAAGCCCGCGTCTCAAACTTCAAGGCGCGTTTGGCTCGACGCCCGCGTCTCAAACTTCAAGGCGCGTTTGGCCCAACGCCCGCGTCTCAGTTGCAACTGCCCTGATTGCGGGGCCAGTCACCGCGCATGTAGCGGGTAGTGGCCCCTCATTCGAGAGCGTTTTCAAGGAGGCACCTTCACCCCCCTGAGACCCCTATAAATAGCCTGTTTGCTATGAAGAGGGGATCGAAGTTTTGATAAGGGAGAGAGTTTTTGAGAAGATCGAAGCTTTGGAAAATTAAGAAGGTCAAGGCATCATCAAGATCGATCGAATCCAGGCAAGAGGATCATCAAGAGGGAAGCACGACTTCAACAACAGACAGAGGGAGGAGACTCTTCAGCGAGCTTACTGAGTACTAGCCGCTCTTCGCCTACCTCCTCTTTGAGAGTTTTGGTAGACGGAGCTGAGTTACTCTTTCTACCGACCGAAGAGAAGACCCCCGACGGTCCAGGACGTCATCTGGTCAACGGAGAACAAGATTCACTCTCCATCGCCACACGGAGAACCCAGCCTTAAACAAAGGGAAGATTCAGACATCCTCCCTCCCTTGTAACTGGAAAAGAGGGAAGTAGTTCTTTTGGTTGTAATCGTTTCGCTTGAATCAAGGAAATCTTTTACAGCTAAAACCACTTTCTCCGGACCACCAAATTTTCCGGCGCGTACAAGAGATGGCGACTCCGCTGGGGACGACCTTCGTTACTGACGAGCGCACCGTGGTGCAAGATGACGTTCTCCGTAAGGGGAAAATGGTCGAATCCCTCGTCGTCGAGTTCGACCAGGCGAAGTATGAAGAGTTCCTCTCTTCTGGCTCCAAGAGCCCAAAGACCCGCGTCTGCCGCAGGGTCTCAAGTGGACAGCCCCCTGAAGCCCAATCTGAGGCTCTGTCGGGTGCTCCTGCTGCCCACTGTGCCAAGTTTGGTTCACGCGCTGACGCCTCCCAGAAGGCCCGCGTAACCTCAGACACCTCTACTGCGATCAACCGCGTCGCGCAGAGCACACGCGCCAACGCCTCTCTGAAGGCTCGCGTGGTCCCCGGCACATCTACTGGTGCGATCGACCGTGTCGCACAGAACGCCCGCGTCAGCGTCTCTCAGGAGACCCGCGTGGCAAACACCCCTGGTTCTACAAACCAGGAAGTTTGTTGGCTTCTCTCTTCCTCCACACGGCGCAATCGGAATGCCGAGCGTCGACAGAGAAGACGCGCGCGTCACACTCGGTCGGAACCGTTGGTTTTCTGACTGGGGTTGAACGCAGCGTACGATCCGATGCCTTGCCCGCACCTCGTCCAGTGCGAGAGATCCGCGTTTGGCGACCCAAACGCGAGACTCCCCAAGTTGGGCCTTCTGGAGACCAACTTGCCAAACGCCAAAGCGAAGCTTCTTCTGCGTCTCGTCAAACGCAGGAAGCACGCGCCCATAGGCGTGGGCCCAGCAGCCCACTCTTCTCCCAAGTCTCTCTGCTCCAACGCAGCAGACAGCAACGCGAAAGTCGCGTCTCATATCAACAGAGACGCCAGACGCGCGTGACGCAGCCGCGACGCAACAACGCCGCGTTTCTGAAACCTGTGTCCAGGCTGAACAGCACATGACTGTCTCCCGTCGTCGACGTTGCGAGACCATTCTCTTTAATCCCCCTCCCCACAGATTTGAGGGATTATTTGACAAGGAAAAGGAGTGCCAATCAGACCACTTCTCCATGCTGCTGTCAACAGCTCATCCAGATGCTCTCTGGATGCCATTTTGCGAGTCAGGCGTGCACCACCGTCTTTAATTAGACAGCTGACCCTGATTCCCCCGTCAGCCAAGAGAAGACGCTCCCACAGGAGGAGAACCTTCTCAGATGTTGAATACCCGGAGCTTACTGCAAACATGACTAGCAGAAGTAAGGGAAAACAACTAATGGACAACTCAGAGGAATCTGACTCTGAGCCAGAGGGGGTGTATCAACACACTCGCACCCGGACAGGGGCCATTCCCCCAATTGACTATAATGCCTTAGCCCGCGCATTAGAATGGGTGGTTCTCACTCCGCTATAGTGGAGTCGCAGGCTTCAAACTCTTCTTCCGTCGAGAAGGAGGCTTCCGCCTACATGGCCGACACTCCTGAGGAGACGGCCAGGCGTTTAGAACAGACGCAAAAGCACCAGATGGATATAATCGCCTCTCAACAGAGATCCATTGACTCCCTCAAGCATATGCTTGAGAAATTGCTTGAAGAAAGAGCGAGATCTCCTCCTAGACGACCGAAGGGAAAGGGAGAAAGGGAGGAAGCCCACCCTCCGAATCTTCTGACGAGACACGACGATCTACCTCGGATGTGTCCAAGCCCTCGTCGCAGGCAAGAAGCGACCAAGACCAGGAGAAGACTCATGCTAAGAGGGTGAGTCAATTGGAACGACGCCTCGAGGCCCTTGCCAATCGCAAGGACCTCCAAGAAGCAGGAGTGGTCCGGCCCTATCCGGCTGAGTGGGACTTAGTTCCATACCCTCCTAAGTTCAAGGCTCCAACCCTCCAAGCATTCGACGGGAAGGGGTCACCCAACCAGCACATCTACTACTTCAAATCCTAGACCGGGAATGTGGTAGATAACGATGCCATCCTGGCACGCCTATTCATTGGCACCCTAAAAGGGTTGGCCTTTGAATGGTTTATGAAGCTCCCGGAAGGTTCCATCAAGAACTGGGGCGACTTGGAGAAGCTGTTTCTCTACACACGCTTCTTCGAAGATGATTCGGAGGTCACAATGCCTACCCTTTTAGCTACAAAACAGCGAAAGGGAGAGTCCGTCAAGTCTTTCGTGAAAGATTTCGGAACATGGCACTCCGATGTCCAAGCGGCATGACCCAGGCCACCCTGGTGGAAACATGCCGCCCACAATCTCCAAACCTCACTCCTTGCTCAAATAGGAGTTGCTGAAAGCCGCACCTGGAAACAATTAGTCCAGCAAGGTGAACAGGCTGAGGAGATTGTCGCCCGCGCGTCAGAGCGGAAGAAGGCAACCCAGGCCAGAGAGGTCGACAAGGCGTGCACCAGACACCTCCCTCCAGACGAAGCGGAAGGATAATTTGGCGACGGAGACCAAATCTCCCACCAAACCTCAAACAGGCAGGGCAAGTGGCTCTTCAAGCCAGCCACGCCCCAACAAGCAGTATTCCTTCAAGGAGGAACACGTCGATTCGCTCTTCAAGCTACTCAACAAGAGCAATCGACTGAAGCTCCCTGAAATTAGGCGCCCGGAGGAAGTCGGCAAGACCGACAATCCCACCTACTGCTTATACCACAGGATGCTCGGTCATCCTACCAAAAGCTGCTACGTCTTTAAGGACATCCTTCAAGCTCTGATTGACGCGGAGGTATTAAAACTTTAAAACTCCGACCGGAGCAGAAGAAGATGACGGCCAACATGACGTCGATTCTCCAGTTTGGGACACGACCCCCGACACCCGTGGGGGTGATCTCTGTCCCGAAAGAGAACTGAGGGTGGTCAACACAGACCCTCATCAGCACGGGAGAAAGGCTTGGTACCCATCCCTACACCTCGAGGGGAAATCATGTGGGTCCACCCTGACCTCGTCGACGAGCAACAATGGACGACTGTGACCAACAGAAAGTCCAAAGGCAAAGGGAAGACTTCATCTTGCCATGTGATATGCGCTTCCTCTCGAGAAGCGGACACTGATGTTCCCTCGCTGACTGACTCAGAAGAGGAAACAATAGTCCTGCCGCAGAGCCCAGCCAACCTACGGCGGGGACCCTTTCAGGACAGGCATACTTGAAGCAGTACGGCGAGACAGCAGCGGCTTCTCCGCAACCAGCCGTAGAACCAGCCAACCCTCCACGAAACCACCTGTGGAGAAACAGAAAGAAACTCGGTTTTCTCGAGTTCTTGCGAAAGGTGTAACGAAGGATCCTCGACACCTTACCGCTTCGACGTCTTGGCTCAACTAGCCAACATCCCGGCACGCATCACCTTGTATGAACTCCTGAGGCTATCAAAGTCAACCAGAGAGGCTCTACAAGAAGCTTTGGCAAACGTTGAGGTCTTCATGACTCGTGTGCCAGGGAGGAAGATGTAGAGGATTGCCTCCACGCCTCCCCAAATGCTCCCTGCATCACCTTCACAACAGACGACATGCAGGTTAAAGGGAAGCATGACCGACCCCTATACTTCACAGGGTATATTGGGTCGTCCGAGGTAAATCGCATCCGGTAGATCCAGGGTCCGCGCTGAGTATCATACCTCGCCGTTTATGCAATTTCTAGGCATTCCTACCCATCGTCTGAGCCCTACCCAGACGACTATTTACGGGTTCAATGCCAACAGCTCCCGCCCGATGGGGAAGATCAAGCTCAAATGCCAGATCGGGAGCCTCAAGTCGGAAGTGACGTGTTACGTCATTGACGCGGACACTTCCTACAACCTGTTGCTGGGACGACCATGGATTCATCACCGCAATTCCATCGTTCCCTCTACTCTCCACCAAGTCATGAATACATTGACGAGAGTGGACAGGTCCGAACGTTGATTGCCGAAAGCATCCGTTTAAAGGGGTTGAAAATTATTTCACGGACTCCCTCTTATATCGGATTCGGAGGAGACTAATGAAACCCCACAACCTGAGGAGCCAGACTCTGGTAATGAAGCTGACATTGAGCCTGAGAAAGAGAGTGCCTGTGGGAGTTGGAGCCCATTGTAAAGAGCACTAATAAGCTCGATGTTGATACCACCGACGATGCAGGCAGTTGGTATATTAATGAAGATTTAGATTCGCGTATTTCCCTGCGTGTGAGTCTGATTCAATACCGTCGGATACTAGTACCGACGTAGATGAGGGATGTCTGGTCTGCCAATGGATGCTTTGACATCATTGCATGTACCAATAAAATCATCCTTCGGGACGTACCAGGATAATGGAGACGCGCAAGAGTCTGTATTCATGGTTCCAGCCAGACGAAAAGGCCAAAACCAATACTTTTTGGGCGAATCGCGTCTGAACCAATGCCCCCACGAAGAATCGGAAGGCGAGGATGAATCCCCTCAGTTCGATCATTATGAACCGAAAGCACTCAAGATGATGAAGCGCATGGGGTATGATCTAACAACAGGCCTGGGTTGAACTTCGAAAAGGAAGAAGAACACTGCTTCGATCCTTTGTACCGAAAGGGAAACCCCTGATTACTATCATCAGACGCGCCGGGGGTTGGGCTATGTATCAACTCCAGTCCCATCAGCCTCTGATTCTCGAGAATCGTCAAGTCACGGTTGCTCTTCAGACACGTCATCGTGGGAGTCAGATGTCAGTGTCGGCAATATCTTCAAAGGGCTTTCAGTAAACATGGTTTCGACAAGCCATCTGGAGGATGAAGATGAAGAAATGATCCAATCTGATACAGATCCTTGGATCAAACATTTGAATGCTCTTTGGGATATCCGCTTTGAACAGCGCGAACCACCCATAGAGACAAGGTTGTTCAAGTCAACCTAGGAGATGAAGCCAATCCTAAACCCATCTTCATAAGTGACGGGCCTGTCACCTTCGGAGAAGAAGGATCTTATATCTCTTGTACAAGAGTATATAGACGTCTTCGCCTGGAATTACGAGGACATCCTGGACTTGATCCTCAAGTGGCTATGCACCGCCTCACACATCAATCCGGATGTAAAACCTGTCAAACAACAGCAGCGACGGTTCCGTCCCGAAATAATGGAGGCAATCCAATCAGAAGTCGGAAGCTTATTGACTCTGGCTTTATCAGGGAGGAACAGCATCCCGATTGGGTAGCCAACATCGTACCCGTTGCCAAGGAAGAACGGGAAGATCCGGATCTGCATCGATTCCCCCGCGATCTAAACGAGGCCTGCCCCAAAGACGAATTCCCATTGCCAATCACGGATGTCATGATGACAATACTTGTGGATTCGAGCGAATGTCCTTTATGGACGGGTTCTCCAGGATACAATCAAATCAAGATGTATCCCCGATGATGAAAAGCACACCTCCTTCAGGACACCTCTAGGGGTATATTCTACATAACCCGTCATGCCCTTCGGTCTAAAGAATGCGGGGGCAACCTACCAAAGGGCCATGAATGCCATTTCCATCAGCAGATACGCAAAACGGTGGAATGTTATGTCGACGACATCGCGTGAAAAGTCGCATTAAAGGAGATCACATAGCTGATCTGAGGGTGGTCTTCGACATCATGCGGGCTCATCAATTGAAGATGAACCCCACCAAGTCCTTCCTGGGGGTAGCCAGTGGCAAATTCCTAGGGTTTGTTGTGACTTCCACAGGAATCCCATTTGATCCGGAGAAAGTCCGTGCTATCCAAGAGATGCAACCCCCCAGAAGCCTCAAGGAGCTCAGAGATTACAAGGACGATTGGCATACATCCGCAGATTCATTTCAAATCTCTCCGGGAGATGCCAACCCTTCGCTTCGCAATCTGATGAAGAAGGGCGTTTCGTTCATTTGGGACGACGCTTGCCAGCAAGCATTTGAGGAGATCAAGCACTACCTCACCCAACCACCAGTCCTGGCAGCTCCGGTATCCGGAAAGCCTTTCCTGTTGTACGTCCGATCAATGATCATTCTTTGGGAGCTCTACTAGCTCAGAATGATGACCAGGGGCGAGAACAAGCAATCTACTACCTAAGTAGAACGATGATCGGAGCCGAACATCGGTATAACCCGATCGAGAAGAATTTTTGGCACTGGTGTTCGCCATTCAGAAAATGCGACACTATCTGGTAGGCCAGACTATAAATGTCATATCAAAAGTCAACCCTCTGCGGTTTACTTATGACAAAGCCTTCTTCACTAAATGGCCGGCTGGAAAATGGGCCATATTGCTATCACAATATGAGATGCATTTTCTGCCACAAAAAGCCATTAAAGGACAGCGGTGGCGGACTTCTTAGCTGAACACCCAGATCCCAGGGCAGCCAAACTCTACGAGGATCTCCCAGATGAGGTCGCCGAAGTCTGCCTAGCTCAGACATCGTTCGAAAGTCAAGTATGGCAACTTTTCTTCGACGGTGCATCAAGGCAAGCCCGAAGGGACACACAGTAGCGGGGGTAGAGTGGTACTCGTCTCCCCACAAATTACGTGATTCCCCGAGCTATCTCGTTAACCGAGCCCTGCTCCAACAATGTGGGGAATACAACGCTCTTTTGATTGGGATGCAATTCGCCGATGAGATTGGCGTTAAAAATCTCGAGGCATATGGTGATTCTAAACTCATCGTCAGCCAAGGTTCGCGGAGAGTATGAGGTCAGGCATGAAGATCTAGTACCCTACTACAACGCGACAATCCACATGGCCGAGAGGTTTTCAACTTCTACATCGACCATGTACCGCGCAAGCACAAAATGCGCATGCAGATGCACTTGCAGCCCTTGCTGCCTCCTTAGCTCTTCCAGCTGGAGCAATGGAGAAGATATTCGTCTATAAGCCACGACCTATACTACTGCCCAAAAAGTCCCCTCGGAGACTATCAGAGGTCAACGGGGGAGATCGTCGCGGTAAGGAAACACTTGAAGTGTCAACCGATCCAGAGCTTAAAGAGACTGGCGATTCCCCTACATTGATTTTGTCTTATACGGCATCTTGCCCGAAGGACACCAAGGAGGCGGCTGCCATCCGAAGAAATCCTCCAAATTCTACTACAATGCGATTCCGCGAACATTGTATCGTAGATCGCATGACGGGATCTTGCTCCGTGGCCTCTCATCAAAAGAAGCCCACAAAGTGTTGAAAGAAGCCCACGATTGTACGTGTGGAGCTCATCAACCTGGCCCGAAGCTGGCAAACCGACTCCAAAGATTGGGTTACTACTACTGGCCCAAGATGGTTGCCGATGCTGTTGCCTATGCCAAAAGATGTCACGCCTGTCAAATACATGGCGATTTCATCCATCAAGCACCAGGATACCTCCACTCTACGACCTCTACCTGGCCGTTCGAAATGTGGGGGATGGACGTGGTTGGCCCTATCAGCCCACCATCATCGAAAGGACATCGGTTCATTCTAGCGATAACCGATTACTTCTCAAGTGGGCCGAAGCTATCCCTTTGAAAGAGGTGAAATCTTCTAACGTGATCAAGTTCGTGAACATCACGTTATTTTACCGGTTCGGTGTGCCTCGGCGGATTGTCCATGACAATGGACCCCAGTTCATCAGCCAGGCTTTTCAGAGATTCTGCGCCAAGTTCAGAATCCAGAGTGTGTCATCAACGCATACTATCCGCCCGCTAACGGCCTCGCAGAAGCTTTCAATAAGACTATTGGCAAGCTTCTCAAGAATTCGTCTCGAAAAGTCAACGAGACTGGGACGATAAGTTGGGCGAATGCTTATATGGCCTATCGCACGACTGTGCGAACCCCAACTAAAGCCACGCCATTTTCCTTGGTGTACGGATGCGAAGCCGTCCTTCCACTGGAAATCCAAATTCCATCTCTTCGCGTCGCCTTGACAGCGGAAATGACAACAGAGGAGAAGCATCGACAGCGACTCCAAGAATTGGAAGCCTTGGACGACAAGCGTCTGCAAGCCCAACAACAAAATCGAGCTTTACCAAGCTCGTATCACCAGAGCCTTCAACAGAAAGTCAAATCGCGAACTTTCAAGAAGGCCGACCTCGTCTTAGCCGTCCGAAGACCCATGGTCATGACGCACAAGACGAAAGGAAAATTCCAACCCAAATGGGAAGGACCGT
>JAVJIF010010831.1:0-147685 GCA_038442645.1 Agave tequilana
ATCCAAAAACCCATGTTTCAGGTTTCTGGAAGTTCTGATTTTTCAGAACTGACAGAATCCGGTCGGACTGTCCCGGTCGACCGGAGCGCACAATTTCTGTGCATGTGTATCAGTCGACCGTCTCGGCGACTGAGCACTGTGCAGTGCTCTCGGGTTGTTTGGGTCGGGACCGGGACGGTCGAACGTAGATCCCCAACGGTCTGATTTTTGACCGTTGGCGGTCGACCGTCCCGGTCGACCGGCTGCTGTCAGATTTTCTGACAGACTCCAACAGCTCTATTTTCTGACAGATTTTCTTTGGGATTTGATCCCAACGGATCTCTGAAGGTGTTTTGACCCTATAAATAGGAGGTCACTTCAAGATGATAATATAACAATAAGATCATTTTACAAGAGATTTTCAAAAGATTTACAAGTTTTCAAAAGGTTTCATTTAGAAAAGATTTTCTCTCCAAAAGCCCTAAATTCTAGACACCCATTTGAAGTCTTTACCTCTACTCTCTCTAGCTTTGCACTACACAATCCCATAATTCTTCATCTACATATTGGTTCTAGGATTGTGCAAGTGAGCGATTTTAATCAAGTGTGATCATCTTCTTATTGAGTGAAGTTGTAGAGGCATCGGCCTCAAGGCGAGCTATGTGCTCCGGGTGGTGTTGCGGCATCACGAGAGATAGGACAAGTGTGTCCTTGTATGGTGGTCCAGTGGGATCTTCAATAGTGGAAATCCTTCAAGTGTGAAGGCGGGGACGTAGAGGTAGCTCGAACTCGGAAACATATCTGCGTGTTTGCGTTTGCTCAAATCTCTCTAAACTCAACTCCTTTATTTTCTGCACTATAAATTGCTTCATTTATTGCAAGTCTTTATTTGAGCTAATTGTGTTAGTTAAATTTTAAATCCGCATTTGTGCCATTTATATATAGCCATCACTATTCACCCCCCCTCTAGGGATTTCACATACCACGGGAGTACTCCCAGCAAAATAGTGGCCTCATTACGAGTAGCAATACGGAGGAGGGAGGTCGTTGGGCCATTGCTCTGGAAAATCAAAATAAAATTTTGGAAAATATATAAATAGGCTTCAATATATTTTTAAACATTATTGTACTTGTAGCTGGAATGTATGATTTTTAACATTATCGCTAAGAGCTTGGCAATTAACTTTAATTATACACCTTAGATAACCTGGCTCTGATATCAAAAAAATCCCACCACGCCCCACTTCCAAAATACACAAAATTGGTACGTGACGAGAGTCGGCAACGTATTCTCAATAAAAATACGCTAAGCCTCAATGTATAAATCAAAAACATATAGTTCACAATTTATTCCAGCATTCAAAAGCAAGTACAAAAATGTCTTAAAAGTTCACTTATTATAAGCATAACAAGAATAGAACCAAAAATACTAAAAGTCCTGCGGATGGTCTACTGGAGATTTGCAACGCACTCAAAGTACTCCTGGTCCTGCAATGTCCTCAGATTGGATCTGAGCATAGCAAACTCAGGGTCGTCAATAAACGACCTAGTGAGTGGTAAAATAAAATAGGAAGGTGCACATGCATGTAACGTGAAAGCATATTATGAAAGAAAGATATACATGATAAGGTTGGAATACATGCCAAGCAATAAATGAATAGTAACTAAACTAATCAGTGTTATAATCAGGGGTACTTCAGGTCATGAGTATAACAATGCTATCATAACATAAGGCGGATGTCAGGTTCAGTTTATAATGTCAATGAAAGAATTCAGTTTTTCATTATTAATTATGTCAGCGAACACCAATTGACATATAATAAACGCATCCATACTACTCCTACTACACGTGCAATCGAGGTCCTCAGTTATGAAACTGATAGGGTGGAGGCATCGTCTGTGTTTTAGGTGGGTCCCGTGCATACCCGGGACCACGGCCCAGACTCCTAGCGCTAAACCAAGCCCTACCGCAAAGTAGTCAGGAACATGTATAACAGGTCAGTACAGTATAACATGTATAACAGAAACAAGAACAGGAGGGGTGCCAGTCACCCCACGGGAACCCTGCAGTGGAAACTTCTTTCTGCTGCGTAACCTAAATCCTAGGTCCACCCAAAATACAGACGCCGCCGTCCCCTCCATCAATTTCCCTAATCCCGGTGTAAATTGTTTAATACTTGTCATTAGATATCAAGATTACTAAATATACATGTTACCTAAATTTATTGGGATAACTCGGTAATAATAACAGTAACAAATCAAAAGTGAAATCATGATACAAGTATAACATGATTATATATATATGTTGGTGAACATGATATACAAGACGAGGTTGTTACCGTCTAACAATATTTTTCTTTCCCAGTAATAGATAACATGAACATGATGGTCATCAGATAAATGTCATAAATGTCATCCCGAATGAATTTAGTGCAAAGTCCTAAACCGATATCATGTCGTGATCATGTAGGTTTGTTATCAATAACAAGTGAACTTTTTACATACAAGAATACATCAAATACTACATATAATACATAGAGGTAATTCTTGAATTAAAATTTCTAAATACTAGAAAATTAGCTTAATCATTTAAATCACTTTAAAACATAATTAAATAACTAAATAAAATCCTTTATCACAAGAATTCCTGTTAACTGAAGGAGGAAAAAGCACTCACCTGAGCTAGATCACAATCTAAAGCACTGAAATCCTAGAATCCCGGTAAATCTACATAAATTATTTCAATAGAAATGGTTAGGATCTTTTATTTATTAAATCTTGATTAATAGCTTAAGGTTGGGAGTATGATCGTTTGGATTACATGAAATTAATTGGTTTAATTTTGACTAATTTTAAATTTTCTTTTGTTGGGTTTTTAAAGACTTATTAACATTAAATTCTTAACGGGTTTGGATTTATCATTAAGGGGAAATAACTTTAAAGGGGGGTACTTTGATTTAATTTATATTGCCATTCCTATGAAAATTTTATCATAGAAAGTAGAAATATTATAAACTGTTATTTATATTTTTCTCTTTTTTCTGATATTTTTTAACTAATTATTTTAATTATTTTTCTGCAGGTTAACATGTCTGGATTTTTCTGTTGGGTTAGGTTTTGTTGTGCCGTTGTGGATCCAGGAGATACAGCTCATGCAGAGCTGGGCTAGAAAAAGAAAATGGGCCTCTGCACTAAAAAATTTTTCCATTAGGGAATCTGCTGCACAAGGGCTGCCCCTGTGCAGCCCAGCCCGCAACCAAGCAAGCAGGCCCGGGGCGGGCCGGGTCAGGCAAGCCTGGTGTGGCCTGGCCGGGGCCAGCCCTGCACAGACCTGGCGGTTGTGCAGAGCTGCTCTCGGCCAGGCCTGAGAGCAGCGGCTGGGTTTTTTTTTTTTTTTTTGAAATTTCGAATTTTAAATTGTAGAAATTTTTAAAAGGGTGTATAAATTTAGGTACGTATTTGTACATCTCAAATGTATTTTAGTTGAGTTTTGAATTGGTTTTGATGCATACAAAAATTCGTAGATAGCCTAGCATTGACATGGTATTGTATAAAAACTATTGTATCATATTAATTATAGAAAACAGGTTACTTCTTGGATTTGATTTGCTCAAATCAAGGTTTTATGGAGTATTAAACCAATGATCATACAAAATTTTATTAGATAAGTTTTTAGGAACCAATCATTATTGTCGTGAATTTTAGCAGATTGCTGTAATTAATAATTATTCTTGTGATTCTAATTTAGTTTATTATATTTTTTTAAAAAAACTGAAATTAAATTCACAATCTAGATCTACTTACTTGAATTGTTCCTCCTTACTTGCTCCTCAATCCTTGTACCTCGAAACCCCTTTTTGTTCACGATCCACTTGAGGAGAAAGGAAAGATGTAAGTGGAGAGAGAGTGGGATTAGAGTTTTCTCTTGAGGTAGAAGAGAAAGAAAGAGTTTGGGTCTTTATATACGTTATTAGATATTTTAGAAACCTGAATTCCAGTTAGGTTTAGATTGCTTAATTTAGTAGTTCAGATAATAGTTGAGCTACTACAAAGCAATAGTACCAAGCATGGAGTAACAAGACAGTCAGCAAAATATTTACAGTCTGTACAAAAATGCTCGACATTTTATTTTAGATCTTAATTTTAACTTGAAGCCAACATAATCTTCAATAGATAAACCATCATTGGATTTTGTTCTCACTGATTTGAGCAAAGAAATACCAAGTTGTAATTCTAAATATTCGGAAAGCATTATGTTCTTTTACAATGCACATGCTCCATATTAACCGAAAATAACTAGACCCTGAAAAGTTGGAAAGAAACGAGAAGATTATATCCTGAAAATGAACTGTCAGAAGGACAATGATCTCGACTAGCAGGATTTAGGAAAGATTTATCAAATCTTAGACCAGCTGAAGACCAGATCAAAATCACAGCCCTATAAAATTGTTTTGTCAGCTAGGCTAAATTTACAAAGCTTGATCAGGTTGTGGTCCTAAAAGATGATAGCTTCGGTCGTTTTGATCAGAGGTTAGGACTTGCTCTTTAAAATAGTATCCCAGATACAGAATATCTAACTTTAACTCATAAATTATAACTAATGAAAATAGTAAATACAAGTAAATGAAAATCAAACACAACATTAACAAGGCATGTGGGTCGCATGTCAGTGCTCTAGAATTTCTCTGAAATCATAAACTTTATGTTACAACATATAAGAACTCTAGAATGGTAGTAATCTCACTTAGGGTTCCAAATACACCTCCATTTAACTTATATTCTTAGAAAACATTGGGTTTGGGGTTTTTTTTTTTTTTTTTTTTTTTTTTTGGGGGGGGGGGTTGGGGTGGGGGGGGGGGGGGGGGGGGGGGGGCTCGCCCAACCATTTTGCAACAAAAATAAAATAAAATAGTGTTACCAAACTAAGAGCATTTTTTGATCCTTTTTTTTTGGATTTTAATTCGAAAAAAAATCTCCCCAAGATAATTTGAAAAACTGACATGTTCTTGGCCATGTAAGCGCCACATAGGCGGGCAGTGTAACCGCCCGACAACGTGAAATATTTCTTGTTTTTCAATATGAGTTTAGGTTCAGGGTTGCCAACACAGAACCTGATTTCTTCAAAGAAAAAAACTAAATCACCTGTAACGCCCCGATCCCACGGATACGGGGACGTCACCGCGACGTATATGAGTAGGTCCGAAAATGCACCCACACATATACGCTAAGCAAAGGTACAACAAGAAATGATCAGAGTGCAACACAAAGCGTGGTATACACACATATGCCAACATAAAGGTACAAATACAAAGTCATCACAGCATGATAAACATTACATATTACATATGTCTTTTATCATAACAAGTCCAAAAGTCAAATATACAATAAGAAGACAAAATGCTCACGAGTAGGATGAAGATCCCGTGAGTCAAAAGGAGTCAGGTGCAAGGAACTGGAGCTAAGATGCCTGCTCGCTAAGGAGAGCTCGATCTACGGTGGACAACTCCACTTCGATCCAAACTCCGGAATCTGAATATGCAAATCCAAGGAGTCAAGACATATAACAATAAATGAGCTACAGCCAAATGGCTAAGAGACATGAATAGGGGTTAGAACACAAGTATGGAATATAAGGACAGGTATTAACATAATCATAAAACGGAAAATACAAGTAAAGCTGATTACAAGCAAAAGTGATTGTATATGCTTAAGTCACGGTCCCATGAGACTAATACATCGAGGGAATAATCCAAACAAGGAAACCCTCATCTATATACCGTTATCTCATGCCACGGTAATCCCAAGCATATAGAATCAGAGTTGCAAACCATATGATAGTCAAAAAGGAATGCATAACAAGAATGACAAGGATCATGACAAGATCAAAACCGGAATCATCACTGGAATCATAACAAGTAAAGTAGGAGTCACAATATAACATGAGTCATAACAGGGACTATGACATGAAACAATAATCATAACAATAACCATAATTGAGCCTATTATTATTATTACTCGTCTGACCCATATATCTCGGTATGTGTCTCGGTATCGATCCCAACTCACATACATCCATATATAAGAAAGTCGAGGGTCGTTGTCGGAAGTAGATGGAGAACTGATAACACTTCTTATAGTAGTTTCCATACACCTGGAAACGGTTTGGAGGCCCAAGTCCCCCTAACAGTCATCTAATGTGGCCCAAGGTCCCACTAACAGTTATCTACTATATTCGTCCCCTACTATAAGCAAGGTATCATTCCGGCATCCATCACTTCCACCAATGCCCCATACAAGTTGTAGCTTATTAAGGATTATCAGTTTACGGGAATAAGTGAACATAACAGTAATAGCCCTACAGATTCAAGAGGTGGCCCCCATGGATTCAAGAGGTGGCCCCCACCGTGTGGTGTGGCACTTTGTTCCGTGTGGCACTTTGCTCTGAGGGAAAGGATTCTAGAGGTGGCCCCCACCGAGTATGGTGTGGCACTTAGTTCCATAAAACAAGGCAGGGTTCCCGTAAACACGATAATCATAAAGTCAAGTGTATCATGCTTGGTTTAAGAGATAGCATGACAAGGTGGTAATATATACAAGCAATAAAACATAACGAAGAATTTATAATTGGCCGGGTCACTCATGACCTAACAAGAGGGTCTAACAGGGTAGTGGCATGTCAGTTGGTCAGGTGATAACATATTAGGTGTCATGTGATATACATGTGTTAAAAGGAAATAGATAACTGACAAGGCTGTATTAAGGTAAGGCAAGTGGAAACATAGAAACAACTTAGGGTTCAACGACCTCAAAGGGTCTGCCACGCATGCTATAAAATAAGGAAGCAATAGTATCACGGCAAGGTACAAGTATAAGAATGAAACAAGCAATTACAGGGCAATACATAAACATAGAATTATGGAGTAACTAGAAGTAATATACACCAAGTAACGAGTCATGAAGCACTGTATACAAATACCTGAACCAAGCATAAGATCCAAGGTTTAGATAGGAATCAACTATAACAATCAGACAAAGTTAGTCGACTAGGTCAAGAGAGTAGTCGACTAATAGAAGGGTTAGTCGACTAACAGTAGGGTACAGTCGACTAAAACTGTGTAACAGAGAGTGGGTTTCTGATTCAGGAAATGTTAGTCGACTAGGGTCAAGGGAGTAGTCGACTAATAGAAGAGTCAAGTCGACTAACAGATACTTAAGTCGACTAAGTCTGTGATACAGAAAGTTGGGGTTTTCTGGTTCAGGAAGGGTTAGTCGACTAGGTGGATTCAGGAGTCGACTAATAGAGATTTCCAGAGAGTTGAGATTTGTTTCCAGGGAAGATTAGTCGACTAATATTTGGGGTAAGTCGACTAATACTGTGTTTTCCAGAAAAGTTAAGTTTAGCTAAGTGTTCTAGTCGACTAGCTCCTAGGTTAAGTCGACTAATACTGGTCGTGAGCAGAGTACAGAACTGAATCTAGGGTTTGGGTTTGATGGCCTAAAAATGTGATTTTTATGTTATGTGTGTACAAGATATGAAGGTATAAGTACAATAGGAAGTGATCAAATCTTGGTGAGTAAAGATACTCACATGGAATCGTTTGATTGAATCTCTATACGAGTCCGGGAAGAGGGTGGTCGACGAATAGCTCCCAAGCGATCCTTGGCAACGAAGAGAGCTACGATCCGAGCTCCAAATCAGAAGCTTGGGCTGGAAGAGAAAATCTGGTGGAGTTCTTGGAGCTAGGGTTTAGGTTGAGGTGAAGGAGAGACTTGGAGAGGGTTTTCTCTTTGTTTGAAGTGGAGAAGAAAATGGAGTGAAGTGTAAAGGGAAAATATATATATGATGGGGATTTTGTATAGGGAGTGAAATTAGGATAGGAGGAAGGGGTGTTCTTGCAAAAGAGGAGGAGGTGATGTGCCCTCACCTTGGCCACTTGGCCGGCCATGGGGGGAGAGAGAGGGAAGTGCATTTAATGGGGTAGGTGGGAAATGAGGTGGCATTTTGGAAAGGGTTTTGGAATTTGGAAAATTGGAAAAATCCATTTGTCTTGGAGAAAAAGGAAAGGAAAATAGAAAAAGGAAAAGGAAAGGAATTAATAAAGAGAAGATATTTTCTCTTGGACTCAAGATGAAACTGGTGAAAAGACTGATACCTGGGTTAAAGTCAAAGATGTGGAAATCATTTCGGAAAATGCCGGAATCGTCCGAAATTCAAGTATTTCGGAACGACTCGAAATAATTACCAAAAATCAATAATATATATAAAGGCCAATAGTGAAATCCGTTTGAAGAAATACTTTATGGTTTTGAAATTAAAAATCTGGAATCAGCTACCTACCGACTCCGAAAGAATTTCCATAAAATCATAAAATTCTCAGAAAAAGAATGTAGGTAGGAAATGCAATTCTAAAAGATAAAGTCTAAAGGACCATCATGAAATTCCAAACAGTTGAGAATTAAAAATCCGGGAATCGGTCAGCGACACTGGCCGCCACCGGTTTTGAAGAAATTCATTTTAATTCCAGAAAAATCTAGGAAATCATGGAAAACCTAATATATTGGAAAATAACGTTTAAAACTGGAATCGGTCAAATCTACATATCAGAAAGACTAGATCGAAGAATGTACTATGATCGGGCCCTCGGTTCAGACTAGGGCTGACTCCGAGTCCACGAATCCAAATCCAAGATAAAATAATCATACAAGAAATTAATAATACAGAATAAATACAGGAAACAAATCGAAAAAAATACGATCGAAAATCTGAATACGCAACTAAGTACGTATTCCGGGAACGGGGTATTACAATGTAACCTCACCACCCTCCGCCGCCATGCTGAGACTCCTCTCCCTTCTTTTGTTAATGAACCGATCCACATACTCTAAAACTATCACTTCAAGATCAGATCTCTCCGCCCTCTGCAATCTCCATGTCCGCGACTCGTGCCGCAAGTCAGGCTGAGAGACGAGGATGCGGCACTCAAGGTCGTGACGATGCCTTCGTAGTCACCAAAGGCGATGAGGCAGTCAAGGGAGTCTGGACGCCAGGTGAGGCTGCAAAGCTTGATCGAGTTGCAGATGTAGAAGTCGCAAGCGGCGAAATGGTCGAGGAAAAGCAGTAGGGCATGGCCTTGGTGGTGGATGAGAGGATGAGGGTGTAGACTCTGATCTTGCGGGTGACGCCGTCAACGGTGACGAGGCGATCAGAGGGCTGAGCTCGACGACACCAAGGACTTCAGAGACTTGACGGGTGAGAGGGGAGACGACCGAGGAGAGAGTGAAGTCCCACTCACCAAGCTCACTCTCTTCTTCCTCAACTTCTTGTTCCTGCTCGGCTTGGCGTCGGAGGCCAATCCGGCCGGGTCGTGTCTTGAACCTCACCGGTTTAAAAAAAAAAAAAACCAAGTCAACTGGCAAAACCCCAAGTTCGCCGTCGACGAGATCCAAAACCTCACCCCACCTCTAGTCCTTCAATCGACCGGATTCACCAACGCTGGCCCGATTCCGGACTAAGTTCGGTCGCCTCCCCCTCTCCGCCCTCGTCCTCCGCACTGCCTCCGTCGCCGGTGAGATCCCCTACTCCATCGGCAAATTAGGTTCTGAGTTATCAACCCAGAACGTAACGCGCTAAAGCAAATTAGGTTCTAAGTTGGTAGCTCAAAACATAAAAAGCATCCAGAATAAAAAAAGAAAAATTCCATGTTGGCGTGCGGTTACTGTCTGCCTACATGGCCAAAAAGAGGTCAATCTTTTTAGAATTATTTTTAGGAGATGCCTCTTCTTTGAATTAAAATCCAAAAAAGCTTTCTTTTTTTTTTAAAATGCCCCCAAACTAGTGGTATAGTTTGCTTTTAGATTGCCAAGTGGCCCGGGTAGGCTACTTTGAAGTATACCATAATACAAAATTGGTAGACCTAATCAGGTTCGTAGTTGAGATCACGTTAAACCTGGGAGCATTTGGTCAGGGCATTTCATTAATTATGCATGTATTATTAATATGTTTATGCAAATAAGATACATACAAATTCATTGGAAGACATGGAAAATTAAGAATTATGATAATAGAAGCCTATATTTATTTAGTATATATATATATATATATATATATATATATATATATATATATTGTAAAGAAAGCCTTCATTTCGTAATAACTGAAGCAGAAAAACAACTACTTAAAATTCACGAGCTCAATTACAATAAATAAAATAATCTATGAAGCATCGATAGAGATACATTTACGACACAATAAGGACATGGGGATACAACTAATTTGAAAAATAGGACACATATATGACATGAATATGACATATATTATATGTATATATATATATATATATATATATATTTGTGTTTTGTGCGTGTGGATATATACATAGATAAACATATGTTATGTACAATACACATAAAGGATATGGGATAAAATAATAACAACGTTCATGTATAAGTATATAATAATATTTAAGTTATAATTTGTGCCCCTTAATGTTTATTATCTGTAGCGTGAATGCTACAATGGTCAAAATAATACAGTATCTTAGACGTTTGAAACATTTCGTGTCATGTAAATCAATAATTATGTGAACAATCCTCATTGAGAAACTAAACAAATATATAAACCCAATGCATCTATCTAAGCAATATAGTTTTAAACTCTCCATTGAAAATTAGATTTTTAATTTTGCTAACTATTTAGTTTTGAATACACCTAAGATATGTCCCATGTGTTCTAGGATACTTTGCAAATTGTAAGATACACTAAGAGGAGTATCTGACATGTATCGGTCAAACATAAGAGTATCCAAACATCATAAAAGTATCCAAAATGAGTATGTCTCCTTCCATGAGGATTGTGCCGCATAAAAAATAAGCAAAGTTCAAACTCCTTAGAACCAATAGGATTATTGATCTTTCTAAAGTCCATGGTCTTCCTAAACTAATCGAGTCATTGGGTGTGAATCCCTCCCTCCCTCTCGCACACCTGCGTGGATGCATGTCTGTTCTTGGGGTTGGAGCGTGGTAAAAGACTCATTCTTAAAAGAAGGTCAATATGCATATGATAATATGTTAACCTATATATCTATAGTATGTTATATGATACGGCCATATTGCACTTCTACATTCTAACTAGGATTGATACTTGCAATCTTGTTATTTCATATCCTCATCAGTATCTGCCATCTCAACTGAAGTTACTAATATAACCTACTCAATGGTATTAAGTACATTTCACGTTCATCACAACATCATCTGCATATATAGATTAATCTAGGGACATAATTGATACACCTAGAGTTCAACACGCGCACACTCACATGCATGCACACACGACTTCACGTGCGAGCACATGTAGTTGAGGAGCCCATTAATATAATTGTGTTCTATATAGCCTCATATGGAGCCGTTTGTTTCGCAGCTGACTTAAACAATCCTACGAAAGAAAATTGTCATCTCAATGATGAGATAGACTTAGATATAACTGAGGTTCATGACGCATTTAATATGAATTATCTCTGTGGAGCAAAGCTGAACATGAGTTCCAAAGAAAAAGCATTCATAAATAGAAATATTGTCCCAGATGTTACCTTTTGCACATTTTTGTCGGAGCTTTCTTCACCATTGACTGTAGGGCCAGCTTTAAAACGAAGTCCACCATTGTCTATAGTGGAAAAATGTATTGTTGTCTGGCTATTTTCTGAACCTGCTAACAAGTAGTTTGATCTTCAGAGGAAGACGAATGGCAGAAAAGTATTTTAATTGAACATCTAAGTCGAGAATGAATTAATCTACCTTTTATCAATGTTGTCTGCTAATTCAACCTCTGGAACTTTTTGCTCCGTAATTGGCAGAGAACCTGCAGCTGCTTCAGCTGCTTTCTCTTTTCCTCTTCCGCTCGTCGCTTATCTTCTTCCCTTTGCTTTCTTCTCCTTACTTCTTGTTCCTTGATTGGTTTGACACTGCATCGGAGAGCTTATAAAGTACACAAAAGTAAACGATCAATAAAAAATAGATCATAGACACGAATGGAGAACCTTAAGGGCACAGTAACAGTTTACCTTTCACCTGGGGCCAATCCTTCTGAATCTGCTTTTACTTGTTGACTGGAATTTACCTTTGCAGTTTCATCTTCAAGGACAGATTTCTGGATGTTAGAGGCAGACTTTTGACTGTTGGTTGGTTCATCCCAACTTGTATTATCACTGAAATTCCGAACCGAATTTTTGCACCGCCTAGTTTTTGAAGCCATATCTGTTGAGCTGTGCTCAGAACGTTGTTAGTGAACCTGCACAGTTGTATAAATTTAAGTTAATTCACTCTGAATGCATCTTCAGCCACAAGGACAACAAAATAATTTCTAAGATTGTATAGTACCAAGAATATATGACATTTCATACCCCAAAGAAGCCAGTCAATATGGTGGAAATGGAAACTTAACAGGTAGGAGCCAGTCATGTGATACTCTCGAATGAAATGACAAATAAACAATACGCAGGGGTTCAGTGGAGATTTTTCTATGAAAATATCAAAGCAATAAGAGAAAATGTTAATTAGTTAGCTGTGAAACATGGGTACTGCACATTGCACTCCATACGCATGTCCAACACGTCATACAAGGACACACATCAAACATGGGTTGGACACGGTGTTGGACACATCTCCGCCTTGTCGATGCAAAGACATCAAGAAAACAATTACATATGTGTTTCATGTTCAGGTTGGAGTAATTAATCAAGTTTAATTCAGTTCTTGACCCAATGCCCTACTAACCCCTTAATACCCTCTAAAAGCCATAACTCTATCCAGTCTTTTTTCAATCTCTCCATCTTCCTCAATCCCCTAACTCGCCGATGAAACCTTGCACCTCGACGAACCTCCGGTGACCACCACGAAACTCTGGCATCATCAACGGAATTCCAACGATGTTAGTAGGCTCTGGAGAGAGAGTCCCTCGCTCCAAGGACCATGAAGAGGCTCTAACAACCACAATGAAGATCCAGCGAGACGGGTTAGGCGTGACAAGGTTGGTCCCTGCACCGATGACAGTAGAAAGATCCCACAGATGCTAACGACGCTTTCCTGACAGCAACTGCAACTATAACTCTCTTTTTAATTTTTATATTTCTCTTTGCTTTCAGTATTGCTTTCCATTTTGATGTAATCTATTCATGTTTATAATTCCCCTATACGATTTAGGACTAGTGGGGACTTGGGATTTGGTTTTTAGGGTCTTGTTTCGGGATTTGGAAAATTATCTAGTGATTAGTTAATTTTGCGAGACTGTGCTATTTTGTGGATGACTTTTGGTTAATTTTTGCTGGTACTTAAGGTGGATGATGATATTTTGCTTGATGTATCGAATGTTGAATATGTCTGATCCCTCAATATCAAATAATTTAGGTAGATTATCTGTGATCCTCTAGCCCATCATCTTAACATATGCCATCCAGTCTATGTTGCACTGACACACGCTAGAGGGCTTGTGTCCATGCCTGAGACATATGTGCACTGGCATGTGCAAGATACTCGTGTCCATCCATGAACCAACTTAGAGAGTTGTTGGGTTTAGGTTGATGGTGTTAGTTTTCATAGTTTATATGATTAATGATTCATTTAAAAAATTATTGTTATGATCTTGACCTTATATCATGCCTTATGCTAATTGTTTACATATACATATAAATATATATAATATTATTCTATTATTGTGTTCCCGGTACATCTGTATCCTAGGTTTTCAGATTTTGCATATCCGCATATCCGTGGCTTATCGTGCTTATGTCCCGTGTCTATATCTAGCAACATAACAACTGATACTTAACTTTCTTTTTTTGGTAATTAGTTAATTAAGTGATTGTATGGGCATAAATATGATATTTCTGTCAAAAATCAATATATGTAATTTTTTTCTATTATATATAACATAAGATAATATAGCATATAGTTGTGTCCCCATGTCTTGCGTTTATAAATTTGTGGTGTGAGCACCTATATCCCTTACCCATGTCTTTGCTTCATAGCTAATTAGCTATTTACAACAACTTGATTAAAATTTATATTGTAGGTTTGAATTTTGAAAGGCAAAGTCAAACGTCATTTAGAAACAGAAAAAGTTTTTTAAAAAATCCAGCAATATGAAGTAATGAAGTTAAAGTTTAGCCAAAATAGTTCATGAGCTAAAAAATTTCTACACATGATAGCGTTTTTAAATGTTTAGATCATGATGAGAGTGTTTGGATTCTCAATTTTTGTGCATTAAGAAACGAGAAGTTAATAACTTGCTTCAACATGCACTTATACAACAAAAGTTGAAAGGTGATAACATCTGCTCACCAGTATAAACTCAACCCAGAAGGAACTGAAAGGGCAAAATAACCAATCATCAAGGAAGGAGCTCAGTAACAGCATGCGAACTCTATCGACTTGGATCATTACTCTGCAATGCAGATCACAATTACTTGCTGCATTAAAGGAATATGTAAAAATTTTAGAGAGAGCAAAATCAAGAATACACATCAATATTATGACTCCCATCAAAAGAATATATTTCATGTCAAACAACTTATCAACTCCCTTGATCCAAAGCAAGGTTGACTCAATTATTATGACTCTCATCGAAAAAAGGAATAGAATTAGAAAATCATCAAGATTTGGATATCCTCTCCTTGGTCACGGATAGAATTAGGAAACATGTTCCTCTTATTAGGGTTAGAAAACCCGCCTCTCCTATTAGGGTTAGGATTAGCGAATCTCTTTTACCTATTATAAAACATTCCTCCATTTTCATAATCATCATTGTAATGATAGATTGGACTTCACAAATTCTCTTCATAGGAAAATTCATTAAATTGAGGATGTTATAGATGATACCTTGGTGGTGGATGATATGGTGGTGGTCGATGTGGTGATGGTTGATATGAGAGACACCCTGTTGATGGTGTTGCCTCTCCTTCCACTAATGCCCATCCTTATAGAAAGGTCTTGCAACACATCATCGTCTCCTATTATCGTCAGAAAGCAACCGTAGCTCTGATACCACTTGACGCAGACGGGAAGCGAAGAAGACGAATGACGCAGGCTAAATCTAGTTCTAGCGCTGATGAACCCTGAAGATATCTCCAGATAGGGGTAACTACTCAAATTCACGAGTAAGAATGACCCGAATCCACGAGCCAAAAGAAACAATTCGAATCCACGAGCAAATATGAGGAAAAACTCAAAAGTTTATTGATTAAAAGTTGCATAAAAGATGAATTACAAAATAAAGAATACAAGGGTCTTTATATATGCTTACAAAAAAATACTACTCCTACTTGGAAAGTATAACCTATTTCTAAAAGAAAACAAAAAGGATTAAAAGTAATAATCTATCTAGAAAATCTATATTCAAAATAAAGAAACAGAAAATCAATTGGAAACTAAATTGGACCTAAAAACCAAATCCTAAACTAATTTTGAAACCCTGTTACGTAATAGGGTTGTCGACAACCGAAGGGAACTGTCGACAGATGATCTGTAAACTGAAAACTCCTGACTCTCTATAAAAACCTGTCGACAGGGCTTATGTCAGGTTTATTTTGGGCCGTTGACAGGGAGTTGAATTTAGCCGTTTTCAGATTGTTCTCCTACATCAACTGGTGCATCTGATCACATAACAGGAAGCAAAGGTATTCTGCGTGATTTATCACCTTTATCACTTCTTACAGTAACTTTAGCGAATGGTACTATATCTCGTGTTGAGAGTGCAAGCACCGCTAAGAATACTGCTTTGTTACTTTTGTTATGTCTTTTACTTACCTAAATTTTCGTTTAATCTATTATCTATCAGTAAACTTACAAGATCCTTGAATTATTCGGTGACGTTCTTTCCTGATCATTGTGTATTTCAGGAGATTAGGATACAAGGGCCAATTGACATAGGACGTAAATATAGAGGTCGATATCACTGGGAGACTGGTATCAGTTTGGTTGCATGTGTTAGTTCTACTTTTTTGCCAGATTTTCATTGTCATTTTGGTCATCCTACCTTGCAAGTTTTAAAGAAATTAGTTCCTGAATTAGGTCAAGTGTCATCTGTTGAATGTGAGTCATATCAAATGGGTAAACATCATCATGTGCCTTATCCATTGAGAGTCAATAAAATGATAGATCACCCATTTAAACTTGTTCATTCTAATATTTGGGGACGTTGTCTGTTAGTTCAACACTTGATTTAAATATTTTATTTTCTTTGCAGATGACTTTTCTCGTGTGACATGATTATATTTACGAAAAATCATTCAGAGACTCTATTTTTCAAACTTTCTGTAAGAATAAAAAATCACTTTGGTATGTGTTCATACTATGCGTACTGATAATGCGAAAGAAATTTTCAGTTCATTTTTTTATGTATTTCATGTCTAAAATTTGAATTAGTCACCAAACCTTTCATCCTTGCGCTCCACAAAAAAACAGGGTGATTGAACATAAAAATCATCACTTGCTTGAGGTGACACGAACTTGTTAATTGACATGAATGTTCCCAGACACTTTTGGGGATGCAACTCTCACAGATTGCTATCTGATTAACTGCATACCTTCTACACTTCTTGATGGTTAGGTATCATATTGTCTTCTTTATTTGTTTAGTTTTCTTTACCTCCAAGAATTTTCAATTGTGTATGTTTTGTTCATGACCATAATACCAATCACACTAAACTTGATCGTAAAGCTTTAAGATGTGTGTTATTAGATTATTCTAGAGGTCAAAAAGAATATAGATGCTAGTGTCTCACTTTGCATAAGTTTATTTTCTCTGTAGATATTATTTTTTCGAGTTCACATCATACTTTGATAAAAAGACCTCCAAAAGTACATCGTTAGAGCTAGAAGATGATTTCATGTTCTTTTTAAAAAACTCATCATCTTTATATGTCAATGCAGATCCTATACCTCAAAAATATGGACATGTGTATACTAGACATGCCCAATCCACTATCGATGTGCCAGTTGTCCTTGTATCTTCGATCACTGACACAATATCAGGTGAGAATGTTGTTATTCCTTCTCCTCATTGATTCTCAATCTGATCTTGATATTCCTATTGATCACCGTAAAAGAAAAAGAGTTGCACTCTACATCCACTATATAACTTTTAATCTTATGCACATCTTTCCACACAATATTGTGCTTTTATTTTCTTCGTTGATTCTCATCCTATTCTCAAATCTGTTTCAGATGCCATATCAAATCCAAGTTGATAGATAGCGATGGAAGATAAGATGCATGCCTTAGAGCAAAATAAGACATGGGAATTAGTTTCACTTCTAGCTGGGAAGAAGGCAGTTGGATGTTGGTGGGTATATACTGTCAAACTGAATCCTGATAGAACTTTAGCTCATCTTAAGGCTCGATTGGTGACGAAAGGATACTCCCAAACATATAACATAGATTACCCGAACATATTCTCTCTAGTAGCATCCGATGCTTATTTCACTTGCTGCTACACATTATTGTACTCTACACCAGCTAAATATTAAGAGTAAATTCCTCCATGATATTCTTGATGAGGAAGTTTATATGAAGCAACCACCTCAGTTTGTTGCACAGGAAGAGTATGGCAAAATCTGTCGTGTGCAAAAGTCACTTTATAGTTTGAAACAATCCCGGGAGAGGTTTGGAAGATTTGGTTCTGTTGTTCAGCAGTTTGATCTTCATCATTCTCAGAAGAATCACTCGGTTTTCCTTTGTATCCATTAGGAAAAACGTATTCTCTTAGTGGTCTGCTTTGATGATATTGTAATTACAAGAGATGATGTCCAAGGAATTAGTGACTTAAAGTCACATTTACAGTAGAAATTTCAGACCAAAGTTCTGGGCTACTATGGTATTTTCTGAGAATTGAGGTGGATAAATCTAAGAAGGAGTTATCACTTTCTCAGCGAAAGTATGTGTTGGAGATATTGTCAGAAGGAGGTATGCTCGAGTGTAAAGTTGCGGATACACCGATGGATCCAAACTTGAAGTTATTACCTGAGGGAGATCTTGGAAGACCAAGGAAGATATAGGAGTCTAGTTATGAAACTAAACTATTTGACAATGACTCAGCCAGAGATTGCATATCCGTTTAGTGTTGTGAGCATGTTCATGTCAGCCAGATTTACATCGTCGTTGATTCTCATCCATTCTCAAGTCTGTTTTAGATGCCATGTCAAATCCAAGTTGATGGGGAGCGATAGAAGATAAGATGCATACCTTAGAGCAAAATAAGAGATGGGAACTAGCACTTTTAGCTGGGAAGAAGGCAATTGGATGTCGATGGGTATATACTGTCAAACTGAACCCTGATTGAACTTTAGCTCGTCTTAAGGCTCGTTCGGTGACGAAAGGATACTCCCAGACATATGGTATAGATTACCCGAACATATTCTCTCCAGTAGCATCCATTGCTTATTTCACTTGCTGCTACACATCATTGAACTCTACACAAGTTAGATATTAGGAGTGCATTCCTCCATGACATTCATGATGAGTAAGTTTATAAGGAGCAACCACCAGAGTTTGTTGCTCAGAAAGAGTATTGTTTGGACACATATATTACATAATTATTATGACATTCCTACATTCATTTTGTAACAATTCCCACAAACTCATATGTCCTAATGTCCTAATTCATGCAGAGTATGATAAAGAGAAGATAAACATGAATCCTATTCAAATAAATCCAAAAGTTCAAATCAAACGGGGATCGAGTCAAATTCAGAGAATCTAGAGGCTATCTTATTTGAGGGTTAGATTTACCAGATAAGATAATACTATAAAAATTCAAAATGAATTTTTGAAGACCCTATCGGTTTCACTGAGGATAAATGGATAGAGAGAAAATCAACGGATGAGAAGAAGCAATTTAGATTCGGTATTCAGACTGGATAGATTTAGCATTTTAATCATAACTTTCGCTATCGAAACTCAAATTTGATGATTCAAGATGATTCAGAAAGAAGATTAAAGGGCTACAACTCTTCTGTTAATTACTGTTTTGAATTCTATCATATGATAAGTAATATTCAGCAATCAACACGGCAATAAACTGCAGATCAGAATTCTGGATAAATCAAATTAAGTTTGGAGATAAGGGGAAGATTCAAATTCAGAAATAGCCAGCTCCTCCTATCTCCCTACGCTCTCCCTTATCCCTATTTTCCTATAAATACTTGTATTCATTGAGAGAGAGATACACACCGGAGAGCTAAAAAGCCAAAAAATGAGAGTTTTGAGTGTTGTAATGCGAGATTGGAGGAGATCGAGGGTTTTGTAATAAAAAATTATTGAATAAAATTCAAGATTGTGCACCATCTTTAGCCTAAGTCTCCTTTAATTTTTCTTTATTTTTTATGCAATTTTTTTATGTTTTATTCTATGAATTCATCCCTACTCTCATGCATATTCTTTTCTCTTTTCTTTAATTAGTTCTTTTTATTTTTAGTATCAGTTGGAGGAGGGAAACATCAAGGCGACAACACGAAACAAGTTCATCGGTTCATCTTCCTCTTCCCTTCATACCAATATCTTAATTTCTTTTTATTCACTTTAGCTATTCAAATATTCGCAAAAAGATTAGTATTTCTTTCTTCTTTTGCTTTCTTCATATTTTTATTATTTCTTATTTTTATTCATATTTTTATTTTGCTTTTGTTTTCTTCTACAAGATCTTTATTTTTTTTAAAACAAAATTCCAACCTTCATTTAAGGGATTTCTCAACTAGAGTAAGATAAAAGTTAGATTTTTAATAACTAAGATTTTCAAGAACATGTCTAGCTATTCAAGTATTCGCAACAAGGTTAGTATTTCTTTCTTCTTTTGCTTCTTCATATTTTATTATTTCTTTTATTTTATTCATATTTTTATTTTGCTTTTGTTTCTTCTACAAGATCTTTATTTTTTTTAAAACAAAATTCCAACCTTCATTTAAGGGATTTCTCAACTAGAGTAAGATAAAAGTTAGATTTTTAATAACTAAGATTTTTAAGAACATGTCTCTGTGGATTCGATCCTATACTTACCACTACACACTTTACTAAAAAGATTCTAGCAAGTTTAGATTTCATAACTTGTACGTGATTCAACAACGATGAAGTTTTTCATAACTTCGAATCGCGAACAGTTTTTAGCGCCATTGCCAGAGACTTGTGAAAATTTTTGGTTTTGAAAATCAACATCTAATCTTTTTCTAATTTAATATTAAAAAAATGTTTAAAAAAATAAAAAAATTAATTTCAGAAATTTAAAAAAAATCAAAAAATTAAATCTTTAAAAGAAAAAAATTCAACATTCTTTTCCTTTTTATTATTTTTCTTTCCATCCCTAAGATTTAATTTCAAATTTTTTTTTTGCAGGGATATTGCATGAACAAAGGAAGACTTGCGTAACAAGAAGAAGGTTGCTTGCTTATGACATATTGCTTTGCTTAACTAAAATAAAAAATAAGAATATGCTTACTTCAGAGTCGCCAGAAAAATTAGTATTTTCTAACTCTACTCACGAATCTCTTATCAGTAGGGTTTTGGAGGTGCTTATCGATTGAATTTTGTGCAGCATTAGTACATATTTGCATAAAAAGAGATTAAGAGTTGTCCCCCCTCACATAAGGTCAGGATTTCATCACCCGTTCATTGGCTCAAAAATCACACCACATATAAGTTTTTTCCCAAGCTTGAACTAATTTAAAATCAATTAGAACTCAGCCACTAGGATTTCGAGCTCATTTAAGTGGAACTCTTATGGGGAAGACTCCGGTGAACACTTTCAAGCTCGCGAAAGAGGGCTTTCTTATCTAGAAAAGGTGACTTAGCCACTGCGGCAGTGTCTCGCCTGGAAGGACCGAGGAACTTCCCTGTCTAAGAAAGGGTGACTGAATTTAGTAAACGCCCAACCTGGGGGAGAGTCGAATCGCTTGTTTGACGGATATGACCGGTAAACCTACAATCCTTCCAACCCAATTAGGAGTTGTCTAACTAACGAAAATTCTATTATCTTAAGATTAGTGGTTGAAAAAACTGATTACCTTCAAATTAAATTCAAGATAAAGAAAACATTTGATTGCAATTGATTAGTTGAGTCATTTGTATGTGCAACAAAAATAAAAATAAAAATAATAAGTTACAAAAATCAATTTTCATCCATCCCTCTACCTTTCTATCATTTTGAAATTCTTTCCTCCTATGGCCTATCCAAATCAAAAAGTTTACAACTATTATCATGATAGGCCATTTCCTCATTCTCATTCACCATTCTCACCTCTGAGCTTTCATGGTTACAACCAACCACTAGTTCATCTTATTCATCTCATCCTCCCATGTGGTGCCATCACTGCTATGATTCATCTCATCCTTCAGATTAGTGTCCTTCAATAGGGTATTTGTTAGGATAAGGTCAAAACCAATTCGATACATTTTAAGGACCTATGAACGAACCCTATCCATCAAAATTCAATTCTGAGGGTTGGAATTGTCCTCAATATTCATGAGATCAATCATATCAATCAAATTTGTCCTACACTGAACCATCACTTCCATCTTGGGGATTTGATAATAAGAATGAGAATTTGCAGAGCACATTAGAGAAAAGTATAGAAATCATGCAACAATGTATAAAACAATCAACTTAATCAAGAGCTAATTGAGACAAGTGCTCGCAGAGATATATTAATGAAATAATGAGTTATCTCAATCAATATGCTTCAATCCCAATTCCAGATCAAACTAAAGAGTTTCATCAGTGCTATCAAGTGAACCAATTGGACATACCACAAGAGTTCACACTACATGTTGACTCAAATTTGGAACCAGTGCCCTCATCATTTCACTTAAGTTACATAAAAGAGCTTGAACATGATGCTAGAGATATCCATAAGCTTGACACTGAAATACACCTAGAGGGGGGTGAATAGGTGTACTAGCTAATCTACGGCAAATGATGCGGAATTAAAACTTAATTGCAAACACAGTAAGTGTAACCAAGAGTGAGCCCAAATTCCCCGTGAAGGGCTCTGGAACTACTCCTCTAGATTCCTCTAGACTAAGAGTTGAGGTGCTTTAAAAGCTCTTTTGATTGAACACAAGTGTGGGCACGCACAAACTATATGTAGCATACAAATATGAACAATATAAAACAATGCAAGATATAAGAGAGATAGAGTTGAGAGATAGTGGATCAAACGCAGACACAAAGATATGTTTCGAGGTTCAAGCCACTGCTCGGCTTCCTCGCCTTCACACAGAAGGATTTCCACTACGTCCACACAGGACCTTCCACAAAAGGACCTCCACTGAGGAATATAACTCAACACCTGGAGTACACAACTCCTCTCTCAAACACAAAACCTTTACACAAGAGGTGGACACTAAGCCAAGCACAAAGCAAAAGAAAATGGTGGTGGGGTAGTTGGAGTGGAGGGATTTAGGGTTTTGATGGTGAATTTTGGAGAAGAAGAAAATGGTGAAGTGATGGGTTTTGATGAAATTGGAGAAAAGGAGATGAGATTTGGAGATGATGGAAGTGGGGAAGGGAAGTGGGGTGTTGGGGGGGCGGCGCCAGCGGCTATGGACGACGGCGCCGGCAGCCCTGGTGGTGGAGGCGGTGGTGGTTTGTGAGGGGAGTTGGTGGGAGAGATGAAGAAAGAGGTGGAGAAAATGGGAAGGGAAAGAAAAAAAAGGAAAAATATATAAAAAGAGAGGGAGAGGGAGAGTATGGGGAGTGGGGAGGTGGGCTGCTGTTGCAACCCATGGTGTTGGTGCTGCTGGCTGCCAGACGTTGGCAGGAAATGAGGGGGGATGGGGAGTAGGTAAGGGGAGAAAGAAAGAGAAAAAGAAAGAAAGAAAAGAAAGGAAAGGAAAAGGAAAAGAAAAAATAGGGAAAATTAGTAAATAAATATATTCTTAAGTAACTAAATTAATGGGATAACATGGGAGTATAAAGTAGAGGAATGGAGAAGAAAAAAGCAAGAAAAGAAAAAAGAAAATAATATTATTATTTAAATAGGGTAAAATTCAACTGTTTCAGAAATGCTCCAAAAAATTCTCAAAAATAGAAAATATTATTTTAAGATGCCTGGTGAAATCGGATTCGAGAAATTCAATCTGATTTTTAAATTAAAAATTCTGAAATTTTCTGACGATACCGATCAACACCAGAATCGGCCAAATTTTGATAAATTCAGAAAATTTAAAAAAAATATATTTAAATAGAAAATGAGATTCTAAGAAGTAATGTGAAAGCCGTTTCTAAAAATTCAACTCCGTTTGAAAACTAAAAATCTGAGAATCAATCAGTGATGCCAATCGATAGCGGTTTGAAGATTTTGCAGAATAATTCTGAAAAATTCCAAAAAATCATGAAAAATCTAAAATATTGGAAAACAGTATTTGAAACTGAAATTGGTCAAATTGGACTACCAGAAAGGTATGAAGTGCAGTGGGCTGAGACCCTCCAACTCACCCCTGTCAGAGAAAATTTCGTTTCCCGAAAAAAAATTGTGACGTCCACTTTCAATCACTACTCGGGAACCTTCGACCCTCTCCTACATCTCCGCCAGTCCCAGGACAAGATGACGGTCTATAATCACGACAACCTTCTTCTCTATCAGGCGTTCCCTTCGAGCCTCAAGAGAGCCGCTTGTCATTGGTTCTATCACTCCGAGGAACTCCCTCCCAAGCTTTGAAGATGTAACTGACGCCTTCTGCAACAAGTTCGCTTCCCAGAGAGAGTTTCAGAAGAATAGTAACCATCTCATCATGGTGAAAATGAAACCATGGGAGAACCTAAAAAACCACGTCAGCTACTTTCAGAGCCAGTTAGTCGTGGTGTACAATTGCAATGAAGACGTCACCGCAACGTTAATCAGTGAGTTGCAAGTCACCCACTCATTTTTACAACATCTGGTGAAGAACGATGTCACCAAGATGAGGGACATTCTTGTCCGAGCACAAAAGTACATACAGATTGAAGAGGCGACTCGAGTTGCCACCCGTCACCCTCCCAAACAAGGCCCCGAGGTCGAGAAGCCGAAGCCACAGTTTCCTTCGAAGAAGAATCCGAGCTACAAATTCGCACTGTCTACAAACCACCCAAGCGGGCGATCGAATCCAGTAAGGAAGGTGTAGTGGAGCCTGACCCCGTTCCCATCAAGATACCTATCGACCATGTCTTCAATGCCATCAAAAACTAGCCTTGGGTCAAGTGCCCGAGCAGATCGCTCCCACAGAACCGAGAGGACCTCGATCCAGAGACTACTGCGCCTTCCATGACGGCAAGGGCCACCTCGTAGTGGACTGTCGCACTCTCCGACGGCACCTTCAGGTGCTAGTCAACAAAGGATATCTCCGAGAGTTTATCCTCAACCTCGGACTGCCCTCGGAGGTCAGAATGCGGAAGCAATCCAAGACCATAGACGAGCACAGAGGCAGCGCTCTCGTCCAATACAGGGAGGTAAACATCATCTTCAGGACCTCTTCGGTGGAAGGCACCACCGCGAAGGGAGGCTCGGAGGGACAACTATCCAGCAGTATTGACATGTCTGCCTTCACCACTGGGCAGGCCCGTCTTCTTCTCGGAGGAAAACGCCTAAGCCATGCACTTTCCTCACAATAATGCTTTGGTTATGACAACACACATCAGCTGCGACAAAATATTAAAGATCTAGGTTTACGGGAGAAGTAGTGTCAACATCTATACGGACACGCCCTACATCGAATGGACACTCCTGAGTTGACCCAAAAAATAATCATCCCTCAGACCCAGTCGCTTCTCTATGGATTCAACGGGAGCGAAGCCCGTTCTCCTGGAGCAGTCGAATTCCCGGTCCGAATGGATCCATACAATGTCGTCACGGAGTACTGCGTCCTAGACGTCAAGTCTCCCTACAACGCCATCCCCGGGATGCCATGGATCCACATAATGAGGGCAGTCTCGTCCCCCATCATCAACTTCTGAAGTACCCCACACCATCAGGAATGGCCAACATAAGAGGCGACCAGGCGATTGCCAGGACAATAGCTGTAGTAGCCCGAAAGTGGTCCGACTGAACGCAAAAGACCATGACTTTCCTCACAATGACGCTTTAGTTGTGACAACACACATCAGCTGTGGCAAAGTATCAAAGATCTAGGTTTACGGGAGAAGTAGTGTCAACATCCTATACGGACATGCCCTACATCGAATGGAGGACACTCCCGAGTTGACCCGAAAAATAATCATCCCTCAAACCCAGTCGCTTCTCTATGGATTCAACGGGAGCGAAGGCCGTTCTCTTGGAACAGTCGAATTCCTGATCCGAACGGATCCATACAACGTCGTCACGGAGTTCTACGTCCTAGACGTCGAGTCTCCCTACAACAGCATCCTCGGGATACCATAAATCCACATGATGAGGGCAGTCCCGTCCACCCATCATCAACTTCTGAAGTACCCCACACCATCAGGAATGGCCAATATAAGGGGCGACCAGGCGATCGCCAGGACAATAGCTGTAGTAGCCCAGAAGTGGTCCGACTGGACGCAACAGACCTCCCGAGCAGGTCCTAACAAAAACTTTTCAGTGGACAAGCAGCAGAAGAGGATTGCCGAACAATTGCAATCACAGTACGACGAAAGCCGAAATCCTGACTCACCCACCGATTCGGGAAACCCCACAGCAAGATCGAGAAGCCCGAGTCATTCATTATAGACCGACATCACCTGGGGCGGACCCTCCGAATTTGCTCAAACTTGCACCCTCATGAGAAGACATTGTTTAAACAGTTCTTGTTGGATAACTCGGACGTATTCGTGTGGTCCCCTATAAATATGCCAGTAATTGATCCCGAGGTCATCTGCCACAAGCTCTCCATCAAGGCAGACGTCAAGCCAGTGAAGCAGAAGCCTAGGAGAATGAACGAAGAACGGAGTTGCACCATTAGCGATGAAAGTTGACCGCCTACTTCAAGCCTCATTCGAAAGACGTTCTACCCCGACTGGCTCTCCATTCCCGTTCTCGTGAAGAAAAAGAATGTCAAGTGGAGAGTCTGCATCGACTTTACCAGCCTCAATGAAGCTGACAGTTATCCCCTCCCGAAAATTGATCAATTAGTAGAGGCGATGGCCGGCCACGAGCTCCTTAGCTTCATGGACGCCTATTCCGGATATAATCAGATTAAGATGTACCCACCAGATGAAGACAAGACAACCTTCACTACAGATCAAGGAATCTACTGCTACAAGGTAGGACTCAAGAATGCTGGGGCCACATTTCAGCGAATGGTTAACAAAGTCTTCAACCAAGGCATTATGGCCCAAGATGTTCGACGACGCCAAGAATTATGTAAAGAAGTGCCTGCAATGTCAAAAGTTCGCTCCAGCGTCAAACAAGCCGAGTACTGACCTCCACACCTTACGCAGTCCTTGACCCTTCATGCAATGGGGACAGGACGTAGTCGGACCGCTCCCCCGAGCGCAGCCTTAGTTGCGGCTCCTATTAGTAGCCACCGACTATTTCACCAAATGAGTCGAGGCAGTGCCGCTCTCCGAAGCCACCGGGCAACAGATTGTCAGGTTTCTGTGTCAGCACATAATGTATCGCTTCGGGATCCCCCAAACCATCATCTCCGACAACGGAATGAACATTACAAGCAAGCAAATGGCCAGCTTCTACGCCAAGTATAAGATCACCCATCGGTTCTACACAACTTATTTTCCTCAAAGGAACGGCTAGGTTGAAATCAGCAACCGCACCATCCTCGACAGCCTGGACAAAACTAAAGGCAAATGGGTGGAGAAACTCCTCGGAGTGCTCTGGGCCTATAGGACCAACAAGCGCGTCCCCACCAGAGAAACCCCATTTTCGTTGGCATATGGAACAGAGACGATCATCCCAGTCGACATCAGCATGCCACCATTCTAAGTGGAAGGAGTGGATCAAGACCAGAACAATGCCCAACTCCTCTTGGTGTTGGATCGGTCAGAGGAAAAGCGACAACAGGCCCACATCCGTATCACAGCCTACCAACGGCAGATCTGGGCCGTGTACCACAAGAAGATGAAGGTTCGAAAATTTCAAGTTCGTGACCTGGTCTTGAAGCGCGTGATTCAAACCATGCGGCATAAAGATCAGGGAAAGCTGGGACCCAATACTAGGAAGGCCCCTATATCATCGTCATTCGAGGAAGTAAGGGGTCGTACACCTTGGCTAATAAGGATGGGAACCAACTCAATAAGCAATGGAACTCTTCTCACTTGAAACTATATTATGTGTAAATCATGTAATACCCAATGAAGAGATCATTTTTTACTATCTTAATCATGTTTCACCAAACTCTAATACTTGCCCCGAGTACCGCGCACTCCATGACAACATAACTTCAAAGCTAAGGGTTCCCCACTCAGGTAAGATTCGCAGGTACTATTGTGGAATGAACCCCGCTCGGGAACTACATCATACCAAATGCTTCGAACCAAAACTGCTCCCCGAGCAGACGCAACAACGAGTCAATCACAAGCGCAAGCAAGGCAAGATCTAGACAATACTTTAATTTTAAAAAAAAAACTCTGCTTTATTATAGAGTTTTTTCGATTACATCCATCCATGTACAAGTATGATTACATCAAACAAGCATAATACAAGATCTGTCACATGTATGTATTCTTCCTGAGAGAAATCAAACACGCCCACGGTCGCGTCCCTAACAACGCCAAGAGATGGCTCCTAAACAAACAATCCTCCACGGCTGGAAGAGCAAAGGAGATCACGCCTTGAATTGCAGATTGAAGCCTACAAGGCGAGGAGGATATCGATGTGAAGACCGTAAGTCCGAAGATGAACTCGAGAGCGATGGAAGGCAAAGCAGCGTCATCGAATAGAAATGCAGACAGTCTGTTTCGGGGATCAGAACCGTCATCAAGTATGTATATGCTCTCTGCTCCATGATCGCTGCAAGGAAAGAAAGGGGCGTCGAGCCCAAACCCCTGCCCGATTTATTCTGGTCTTAGTCCAGATGTGCAGACCAAGAAGAACATTCCCTGTCCTTCCTAACAAGCTCATCACAACAAGCCTTAAATACG
The DNA here is from genome assembly GCA_038442645.1 of Agave tequilana. Taxonomy (NCBI): domain Eukaryota; kingdom Viridiplantae; phylum Streptophyta; class Magnoliopsida; order Asparagales; family Asparagaceae; genus Agave; species Agave tequilana. Next base: position 28,049 of record JAVJIF010010831.1, read on the forward strand.
CCTCGTCGCGAGAGCCGAAGCTTCTCAACAAGCTCATCGCAAGAACCAAAACCCTCGACAAACGGACTCCTGAACACCAAGAGCGTAGCAACCATCACCATCATCTCCCTCTCCTTCCTCCACCGGAGGAAGAAGGAAAGAGACATCACCGCCCACAGTACAATGCAAAATCTCAAAAGTAAGGAAGCTTCAAGAAGCAACTCAGATCTACCCAGAAGAGTTTCACCCTATTTATAGAGGCAAAAAAATCCTAAGTGTCAACCATTCAGAATTCTAATCCTCAAAGAAGATGAAGAGCCACTTGATCAGCAGCCTACACGTGTCACAACAGATCCAATCCGAACTGACGCGCCGGATACGCCGTACTTCCTCGAACGCCGCGACTCCTCGAAAAATAGCAGTTAATTGACTGACGCGACTGCAGATGGGACGGGTATTTAAGGCTCTGCCAGCCTATAGAGAAACGCTGCTACAAGATAAAAACTGAAGCGAAAATAATCTACCCTAGTCAGGCCTTGTTTCCTTCTCTATCTGCTCCCCTCTCTTCTCTCAGAGTTCCCGGGAACTTATAACTCCCGAAGGAAAGTCCCTGACCTCCTTCAAAGAGAGGGAAGCAGAGGGGCATCTGTAATGGTCAGTTTCTGACCCTCTCGAGATCATACCATGTGTTCATCCAACACCAAACAGGCGCGCGCCACGTAGCCGCTTCCAGAACTTCCGTGCAGGAGTCTTCGATCAATTCAAACTCTAAGCGAATAGGGTAGTTAGAAGGAAGATATAAATTTGGTTACAAGTATCTTTATCTCTAAGCCAAATCTTCACTCAAATTTGATAGTTACAGTTCAAGAATAGATCAACTACATCAACAGTTGGACACAGCTACCAGATACAGATGAACTCTCGCTCAACCAATTCAAACCAAGATGTTAAGCTCCAACCGCCTCTGAGATAAGCAGTTGATGTTTAACAGAGTTGGACACTGCAGCCTTATCCAACAGACACTACATGTATAAATACAAAATCTTTTCCAACGTGAAAAGGATGAAGAATTGAGCCCAGAAACCCTAGCACACCAGAGAATCACCATTATAACCGCCATTATTATAGTGAAATCTTTCTCCCTCTCCATGATTTTTTTCCTTTCAGATTTTTATGTAAATCTCTGTGTTTTGTGTTAGTTTTTCAGAGATTTGCTTGACACATCTTCATAATTTCGATGCGTGGATAATTCCATAGGAAATTATCCACAACAATGCTGCAAGTAAGCCTCCAAAGTCCCAACATTAATTAAAAATTTGATAAAAAGACTCCGATCAACCTATAGTCACTTGGTATATGATGAAGGTTTCAGAAGGCACACACATCAATATAAAGATAGATCAAGGTTGTTAGGTACAGAATGTCAGATCCAGCGAGTTTGCATCCATCTTTTGTAGGTCCAAACTTCACATCTACATTTTTGGAAAAATAGCCATCCAAGATCCAAATCAACCACCAAAAGGTTATAATGGAGAAGTCATGGATTGCTTATGATTTGTCATTGCGAGTGTAACATATTATAGAGAAACTTGCTAATGGCCAAATCTTAGATAATCGGTCCACACATTATTTTTTCTTGAGAGGAACCAATACACACATATACTATCCACATATCCTTGACAGCTTCAAAATATATCTTAGAAATAATGATTTATGTCTGCATAGATAAATCTTGTAAGGAAAGGATTATGAGCTTTGATAAGGAGAAAATATCTAACCTTACAGATTCCTTGGCATCACCAATTTGACAAGACAAGAAGAATGATGTGTGAGCTACAATACGTAGCTCATTGAGCTATTTGACATGACAAACCAACAAAATCAGCCAACTTGTGCCCCTAAAAGTAATATCATAAATCATCTATGAGTACAAACACACTTTGCTAGCTACATTTCATATTGTTAGTTTCATATCCCTATATTTGCAAAATAAATATACAACTCCATGATTGCTAACCTTATATTTTGAACAAAAAATATATATCGTAACACTTTCTATGAGACTTGCATCAAATTCCTACATTTCATATTGTTCAAATTCCTACATTTCATATTGTTAGCTTCATATCCCTATATTTTGCAAAATAAATATACAACTCAATGATTGCTAACCCAATATTTTAAACAAAAAATATATATCGTAACACTTTCTGTGAGACTTGCTCAAATTAAGAAAGATTACACTGTCTAAAATCCTGAATCTGAATGCATTGACATTACCGAAGAAGGAATCATAAGAAAGGATTCCTATTCTTTAGAATCCACCACCGAAATAATATTAATTACCAAGTCTAAGCACAAGGCTTGACAACCAGCTCAACTTCCTGTGGAAAGTGAAACCAAAACCAAGCTTAAGCCAAACAAAACTCATTATTTATTATTTGCATTACTCAAAAATCAGATAATTATTTTTGAGGTGGGGGACAAAATAAACTAATAAGATGAAATATTTTTTTTCATAAGTAACTTGATATGTGGAAACATGTAATGAGTATCAAAACAAGTCACGCATTACTCACCTTTTGATGCTCTAAGAAATCCCATAAATATGAATCTGAATTTGAATACAAGAAAAATAAATGTGATTCTTATTTTGAAGCGACAATTTTGAAATACTTACTAAGCATCTTATCACAAATTGATAAATATGATACAATGACAATTCTTAAATGCTTTCACTAATTAACAATACCCAAGCTATTAGAATAACTTTTGAAAACAAACTTGAAACATCTTCTAGTGGTCATTCCATTATATAAACATATGGCTCCTGCTAACCACATCAATAAACTCTGTATTTAACAAATTTGCATTGGCGATGTCTAACAGAAATATAAATAAAATTATATTGGTTCTAAATACCTGAGAACAGGATTAACTATCATACAAGATGATAAACTGTTTGATAAAAAAGCAATACTTTTACATAAAATTCGTCAAAAAGTCAATCAGTTAAAATGTAGGAATCTTAATAACATAACTAGCAAGTATCAGCACATATAACCAGTGACCTCGCACATACTGAAGGATGTTCAGTCATTCTTTCAATTTACCTTTACCATATACTTGTTACTTAGCATTTCACATGATATGCTAAATGTGTAGCTCTTTTTGTCAATGCGGTGTTTCTAACCGTTTACTAGCTTTAACACGACCTCAAAGTGTGAACCTATATGAACCGCGATGCAAAACTCGTCACACAATGAGATGGCATGAGGTTTCTATATGGTTTTCGTTCATACAAAATACACATCGAGTAATTTTCACCATAACAGTCACATATCTGACAACTACCCAAAATAACGAGGTGTAACTGACACCTCAACTTTAGTAGCATTATTAAAAAAACATATTGTAAGTCTACTTTTGGCTCCTCTGAAATTGATACTCTTTAACACACATTATACTCAAAATATGAATAAAAAACAACCCAAAATAATTGTTTGCATATGAGAACCACCGGCATGGAAACTACCAGGTTGCAGAGATTAAGAATAATGTCTACAACACAACTGGAATACCCTGAAACGCATCGCATAACACCTATAGTAACCAAATATTTCCTCAAATTAGTATGTTCGACAGCAAACGAGTATGTCTGGCTCTTTTCCGCACTGCTCTGAGAAAAACAGCTTCACTCCCTAATTCATCGTAAAACACATCGCCATATACATGACGATTATTCTTAATGTCTATCTTGAGTTTCATCCTCAAACATCGGTCTTGATAACTATTTTCTTATTTTTCTTTTCTTTTCCTATTGCATAGTGCAACCCTACCCTTCATTTCGGCGACATATCTAACCGATTTTTTTTTGTTGAGATGATTAATAAATTTTTCTTCTGCAATGGTAAATGATAAGTCTCCCCAAGAGTACACCAAATCGTTTTCGAACTTGTCAGTAACAAAAGACTTGGAATCTATTCATATTATTGAATAAAATTACCATGAATGTGGCTAAACCTGATCCTTTCAGAAAATGGTAAAATCATGATGAGGAAGGTAATTGCCTCATCCCTCTCATATCTTTTATTTTTTTATACTTAGATAACATGTATACATCTCGTTCGAGAGTTTCCCAATTGAGCTTCACGCGGCTGCATACCATAATCTGTTGGCTCCGAATCGCTTGGACTTATCTAAAATACTAAATTAACTACAGTTGAAGTTTAGAAATTCAAAGCCACACATCTAACCTTATTTTTATTACAAAATTCTCACCACTGATTTTGTCCTTTCGTATCATATCCAAGTAAATGCACATCATGTTTCAAAATCCGCATAAAAGTTTCACTCTTTACCAAGATGGAGGAGAATGAAAAAAGTTCCAAGTGCTGAATATCAGGGTGAACTACTCGGTAGTTTTGATTAAGATAATCGGGGTGGTTCCACTCCTCGATCATCTCCAATACATTTTTTATGAGAGCCATGTATTTACCAGTGGACTTCTCAGCCACATCGAGTTCTAGTACATCCATATTGTCGTCAGCGTCTCCCCCTCGACCACCGCCGCCACTCCCTCGACTATGAGTAGCACCATGCCCTCGACCACTGTAGTCACCACCCCCTCGACCACGAGGGGCACCATCACCTCGTCCTTAACTACCGCTATCACCACCTTCTCGACCACGAGCTACCCCCGACTCGACCACTGCGCCGTCTCATGGATCCTCGTCACGGTAGTGGTGGTAGTCGAGTCGGGGGTAGCTCGTGGTCGATGAGTGGTGATGGTGGTGGTCGAGCGCGAGTTGATGGTGGTCCTCGTGGTCGAGGAGTAGTGACGGTGATGGTCGAGGGCATGGTGCTACTCGTGATCGAGGGGGTGGCGGCGGCGGTGGTCGAGAGGGAGTTCATGACGTTGACGACAATGTAGATGTACTGGAACTCGATGCGGCAGGGAAATCAGCCGATCAGTACATGTCTTCCATCAAAAATGTATTTGAGATGATCGGGAAGTGTACCCAGCCCGATTATCCTAATCAAAACTACCAAGTAATTCATCCCAACATTCAGCACTCGGAATATTTTCTCATTCGCCTCCATCTTGGTGGAGAGTATGAAACTTTTATGTAGATTTTGAAACAGGATGTATATTTACTTAGATATGGTTACCAAGGGACAAAGTCAGTTGTGGAAATTTTATAATATAAATAAAATTAAAGTGATTCATGCCTCAGAGTTTCTAAACTTCCATTATAGTTACTTTAGTGTGTTAGGTAAGTCCAAGTGATCCGGGCCAACAGATTATGATACGCGACGTGAAGCTTAATGGGAAACTCTCGAACGAGCCATATACAAGTTGTCAAAGCATAAAAAAAGATAAGAGAGATGAAAGGGATGAGGCGATGGCCTTCCTAATAATGATTTTACTGTTCACTAAAAGGATCAGGTTTAGCCACATTCGTGATAATTTTATTCAACAATATGAATCAGATTACAAGACTTTTATTACTGATAAGTTCGAAAACAATCTGATGCACTCATTGGGAGACTTACATCTGCCATTACGAAAAAATTTAATTTTCATCGCAAAAAATTTTTTTGGTAGATCTTTCGCTGAAACGAAGGGTAAGGTTGCATTATGCAATAGGAAAAGAAAAGAAAATAAGAAAATAGTTATCAGGGCCGATGTTTAGGGATGATAATTAAGAAAGACATTAAGAATTATGGTCATGTATATGGCGATGTGGTGTTTAACGACGGATTGGAGAGAAACTATTTTTTCTCAGAGCAGTGCGGAGAGAGCAAAGCACACTCGTTTGCTGTCGAACATACCAATTTGGGAAAATATTTGGTTCCTATAGGTGTTATGTGATGCGCTTCAGGGCATTCAAGATGTGTTGTAAATATCATTCTTAATCTCTACAAGCCGGTGGTTCCCATGCCGGTGATTCCCATATGCAAATAATCATTTTAGGATGCTTTTAATTCATATTATGAGTATAATGTGCCTCAAAGGGTAAGAATTTCAAATGAGTCAAAAGTAGACTTGCAATATGTTTTCTTTAACAATACTACTGAAGTTGAGGTGTCAGTTACACATCATTATTTTGAGGTAGTTGTGGACATGTGACTGTTTATGGTGAAAAAACCACTCGATGTGTGCTTAGTGTGAACTAAGACCATATAGAGACCTCATGTCATCTGATTGTGTGACGAGTTTTGTATCGTGGAGGTCGTGTACAAGCTAGTGAACGGTTGAATCACCGCACTGACGAAGAGAGCTACACATTTAGCATATAATGTGAAATGGTGACTAACGAGTATACGGTAAATGTAAATTCGAAGAATAACTGATCATCATTCAGTATGTGCGAGGATATTGGTAGTGTTGATGCTAACTAGATATGTTATTGAGATTCTTATATTCTAAATGCTCGACTTCGTGGCGAACTTTATGTACAAGAATTGCTTTTTTAAAAATTAGTTTAGCATATTGTATGAAAGTTAATTCTGTTTTAAGGTATTTGGAACACAATTAAAATTTTTTTTTTGTTTCTGCTAGATACCGCCAATGCAAATTGTTAAATGCAGAGCTTATTGATATGGCTAGCAGAATCCATATGCATATATAATAGAATGACTAATAGCAGATGTTTCAAACTTTTTTTCAGAAACTATTCTACCAGCTTATGTTTTGTTAATTAGTAAAAGCATTTCAGAATTATTGTTATATTATATTTATCAACTTGAGATAAGATGTCTAGCAAGTATTTTAGAATTGTTATTTCAAAATAAGAATCACATTTGGTTTGTTTTTGTATCCAAATTCAGATTTATATTCATGGAATTATTTAAAGTATTAGAAGGTGAGTAATACATGACTTGTTTTGATACTCATTACAGGTTTCCACATATCAAGTTATACAAGGAAGAAAATACTTCACTTAAACAAAATAATTATTTGATTTTTGAGTCATTTAAAAAACTAAATAATGATATTTATTTGGTCTAAGGGGCTGTTTGTTTGGACGTAAAAGCCGTAAAAGGCCGTAATTCGTAAATGAATTATAACTCAATTACAACTACGGTGTTTGTTTGGATTGTAAATCGTAAAAGACTTACACAACTCGATTATCACTCACTTGCAACCCAATTACCACTCACTTACAGCCCACTTACAGTTAATTTTATGGTCATGCAAATTTGTTTATTTTTTTATTATGTTAATATTAACGTTTTTTTAATATTTAGCATTTTTAGTATTTATTTGCAATACTAAAAATTTTTAAATCACCAAATAGTTAATTTTGTGGTCAACTTTTTCACTTACGACTTACACTTACGACAACTAAACACCGTAAAATACAATACACTTTTCCACTTACAACTTTATATTACTAATCAAACACCGTAAAACTTACATGCATGTGACTAATTTACGACTATAGAAGAATATACCAATTACGACTTACAATTACGGCCAATTACGACAACCAAACAGACCCTAAGCTGGGTTTGGTTTCACTTTCCACAGGAATTTGAGCTGGTTGTCAAGCCTTCTGCTGAAGACTTGGTAATCAATATTGTTTTGGTGGTGTATTCTAAAGAATAGGAATCTTTTCTGTGGCTGTGTCAATTTCTTCTTAGATAATGTCCCATGCATTCAGATTCAAGGTTTTAGGCAGTGTAATCTCCCTTAATTTGATGCAAGTCACAGAAAGTGTTACGAAATTTTTTTTAAAAATATAGAGTTAGCAATGATGAAATTATATATTTGTTTTGCTAAATATAGGGATATGAAACTAAACAATATGAAATGTAAGTAACATGTTTGTATTCACAACTGATTTATGATATTTACTTTCAAGAGCACAAGTTGACTAATTTTGTTGGTTTGCCATGTCGAATAGCTCAAAAATATAAGTATTGTAAATCACACATCATTCTTCTTGTCTTGTCATAATTGGTGAGGAATCAGTAAGGTTAGATATTTTCTCCTTATCAAATCTCATAATCATTTTCTTACAAGATTCATCTATGCAGGCATAAATCATTATTTTAAGATATATTTTGAAGCTGTCAATCTTCATATTTCAAGAATATGTGGATAGTATATATGTGTGTCTGGTTCTTCTCAAGAAAATAATGTGTAGACCGATTATTTGAGCTTTGGCCATTAACAAGTTTCTCTATAATATGTTGCACTCGCAATGACAGCCCATAAGCAATCCATTATATCTCCATTATAACCTAGAGTTGGTTGATTTGGATCAATGTTTAAAATAACGATAACGTAATGATAACATTTTTCTTCTGTTAACATAGGTTATAACATAACGCATAACGTAGGTTACACGAGTTAATATTTATTTAATAAAAATAAATATATATATTATATTTAAGAATTTTTATAAATAGAAAAATAATTTTAAAAAAATATAAAATTATCAAAACAATATATAACACATTTAGCAAGTCTCACAATAATTTTTAGTAAGTATCACAATAATTTTTCACATTCACAAGTTATAATTCATAATTTCATCTACATAACAACAATATGATCCATATATTTCATTATAATTCATAATTTTTAGCCATGATATTCAATCTACACAAAGATTCATAATTCAATCTACAATAATTCATAATTCAATTATAATTCATAATTTTTTAGTCATGTTATTCATTATAATTCATAATTCAATTTACAATATGCTATTCAATTATACCCCCCGTCTTTTTCACTTTCTCTGATATTTTACCCTGATCTTTCTCTGTGATCTCTCCCCCTCCCGATCTTTCTCTGCTCTCCCTCGAAAGAGAGCATAGAGTGATTGAGAGGGAGTGAAGCAGAGAGAGATCGAGGGGGGAGAGATCCGGGGGGATACTGAAGAATGAGAGAGAGAAGAGAGATCGGGGAGAGAAAGCTTACATGTGCTTGGAGACGGAGAACCACCGCTTGGAGACACCGGCGAGAACCACCACGACGAAGAACCTCCAGAGGAGTTCTTTTGTTGTCGATCGAAGAAAGGTATGTCTTCTTCTTTCTTTTCGACGCCGAACGAGGAGACGACTGCGAGGTTGCAGAGAGGACGACGAGCGAGCGAATTTATATTTTTGCCATAGACTGGGAAAATATGGGGGTTTATACAAAGTCAACTTGCACTGTAATGTAGGTTACAGTGCGTTAGTAGCGTAACATAAGTTACAGGCAAAATAACCATAGTTATCAAACATTGCGTTTTTTTAAACCTATTAATAACGATTGATCGGTGTTACGTTATATAACTAGTTATAATGGGTTTTTTAAAACATTGATTTAGATCTTGAATGGCAATTTTTTCAAATATATAGAGATAAAGTTTGGACCTGCAAAAGATAGATGCAAATCATGCTAGATCTGAAGTTCTGTACCTGTTTCAACATGGATCAATTTATATATTGATGTGTGCGCCTTCTGAAACCTTAATCATATACCAAGGAAGTGGCTATAAGTTGATCGGAGTCTTTTTTTTTTTCAAAATTTTAATTAATGTTGGAACTTCGGAGGCTTGCAGCATTTAAAGATATTTGTGATGATTGGTGCCCCTTAATCCTCTATGAATTAGTGCCATGTTCATAGAAAGGATTTTTTTTTGACATAGACATACTTTATTATGAAACTTAGAAGGTCAGCAAGTCAAAAGTTGTGGTGGAAAAGATAAAAATTGGAGTTTTCTAACTCATTGGAGATAGCCAAGAGAGACCAGAAGCAGCAGAAGAAGAATGCACACGAGAGAATGCAGCTGGAGTCATGCATGGTGGCGTACACAACATGCACGAGAAGGAGACACAGCAGGGCGGTCGATCGGCAGTCGACCGACCTGACAGAATATGGTCGACTGACCTGATGGACTGAGATTTAATAGTTAGTAAGAAGAAATTTGTGCTGGATAAATTGGCCTAACGATCTACCGCACATGGAGGCGATCAACCAGACGATCGACCGAGCGTTGGGTTTTCGCAGATGTGCATGTTTTTTATTCTATTTTGGATTTCATTTTTGATACAGATTTCTCAATCCGATTTAATTTTCTTTATTTGGCTCTCTCCTCTGGTTATATAAGAAGGGATTCTACACCCTCATTGGTATCGAATCGATTAAAGAAGATGCTAGGGTTAGTTTGAGAGAAATCTACAGCCACCGCGTAATTTCTCTATTTAGATCAATTTTGATCAGTTGGATCTTCGGATCAATTTATAACACTTGTAACTTCTGTTGATCGAATAACTCGAGGATGTAGACATATTGTCGAACATCGTTAAATCTCGCTTTCTTTTTTTGTTTTGTGCTACTATATTTGTGTTGGTGATTGACGTTGGCACTTGATCACACTGTTTGTTCCTCCGGAGAGCACGAGTTGGGTGTTTGGCTTCCACATAACGCATAACAAGATGTATCAGAGATTTTCAGGTTCGAGGGGAGTTAGTTTGGGTGGAGTAAATCATTTGGAAACTCAGTGAGGGTTTCGTTTGAAGGTAAAGGTTCAATCTTTACAATTGGATCGATTCTTTTGCTTGTTTTTCGCATAGTTTTTCGTTAATTTTGAAAGAGATGGTTGACGTCAATCAATTCGCGGTGAAGACCGCGAATATTCATCAATCGAAGATCGATATGGTGAAGTTCGATGATACAAACAACTTGGGTATATGGAGATACGAGGTGATGGATGTATTGAACACGCATAATTTGGAAAAGACCCTGGAATTGCAAGAGAAACCAACTAAGAGTTCAGAGAAAGATTGGAAAAAGATAAATCAAACGGCGTGTGGCGTCATCAGATCTTCTTTGACATAAGACCTGAAGTATCATATGATGAACTAGACTTCTGCGAAGAAGATTTGGGAGATCCTTGAAGGCAAGTATTTGACGAAGAGCATTGAGAACTGATTGCATTTAAAAAGGAGGCTTTACCGCTTCCAGTTGAAGAATAGAATCTCTATTGGTGAGCACATGAACAACTATACGAAGCTTCTTGCAAATTTAGCTAATGTAGATGGGGTCATTCAAGATGAAAATAAGGCATTGATCATGTTGAGTTCTCTTCCAGATGATAAGTATGAAACCTTCGTCTTAACTATAATCAATGGTAAGAAATCACTTAGCTACAATGAGGTGTCGATTGCTCTTTTGAATCATGAATTGAGAAGGAAGGAGGAGTCCTCCAGTAGCACATCAGCAGAAGCGTTGACTGCAAGAGAAAATGGTTCCAATCATTGGACGGACAAGAGAGATTTGGGAAACTCCAAGACTGGTAATCATGAATTAAAGAAGAAGCAACATGCTTTCTCCAAAGGAAGACACTGGAAGGTTGATTGTCCAAAGCTCAAAAAGAACATGTCAAAATCAGAGGCAAACATTGCACAGGCGGATGATGCTTATGATTCTAACTCATCTGGTTATTCACTCTTTTACTCCTACAGTTTGCTATTCAGATATGTCTGAGTGAATTTTGGAAACAGGCGCTACTTATCACGTTTGTCCCAAGAGGGAGTTGTTCTCTAGCTTCGAGAAGCTAGATGACGGTTTGATGTCCATATGTGATGATCACACATGTCGTATGGAAAGGATGAGTATTGTTCATATCAAGATAATCGATGAGATGGTGAGAGAGCTGAAAAATGTGAGGTACGTTCCTCAATTGTAGATGGCTTGATCTCAGTTGGAGGTTTGGAGGCGCATGGCCTTAAGGGGACTCTTGGGAAAGCGTTCTCAAGATGGTCTATGGCTCGATGGTTATTCTGAAGGGCATTCGACGCAATAATTTATACGATTTGAAGTGTCGTGTAGTGACTGAAAATTTGACAGCTTCAGAACAGTTAAATGATTCTATCAGGTTATGGCAAATAAGGTTAGGACTTGTTGGCAAAGAATATTTGCATGCGTTGGCGAAGCAAGGATTATTGGAAGGGAGAAGACATGCAAGTTGGACTCCTGTGAGCATTGTGTTCTAGACAAGAGGACAAAGGTAAAATTTGGCACTGCTATTAACCGCACAGAGGGTCTTCTTAATAATGTTCACATGGATGTTTAGGGATTGATCAAGATTGCATCACTTGGAGGTCATCGGTACTTTGTCTTTTTTGTTGATGATCTATCTAGGTGTCTTTGGGTGTACACCATGAGACAAAGGAATGAAGTCCTAGATTTGTACGTGAAGTGAAAAATGATAATGGAGAAACAGATTGTGGGAAGATCAAGCTACTCCAATTTGATAATGGTGGGAAGCACAAAAGTGATCCGTTCCAGCAACTATGCCAGAATGAAGGTATAAAGGTGCACTTCACAGTTCGTGACAATGGGGTGGCTAAAGAGATTAACTTTACCTCGCTGGAGAAGGTGCGGTGTTTGTTGTCAACTGTGGGATTGTCAAATTCGTTTGGAAACTCAGAGTGTTCCGACGCCTTCGCAACTCCACCCAGATCTACATCACCACAACATCCTCTACAGACGACCAGCACCCCTTCGCCTCACTTAAACATCATCTTCTTCCCCTCTCCATCGACATCAACACCCTCTCCATCGACATTAACACCCCAAAGAGAAAGACAGTTGCAAATCAAAGAACAATCATTACACATGACAACTGAGATAATTATAAATGTTGATAGGATTGAAGATAACCTCAATTAAGACAAATAATAATAAACAAAAAACATGCAGAATATCTATATTTAAATCAATAAACTTTATTTTTTCGATGGAGAGGGGAAGGAGACGATGTTGACGTGAGACGATGGCGTGCTGGCCATCGGCAGAGGATGGTGTGGTGATGTAGATCTGGGCGGAGAAGCTTCGGAGGCGTCAGAACACGACACCGGCGAGGGCGGGGAGGGAGGAGAAGACAAAGCTGGTGGTGTTTGGATGTTGAAGATGATGAATAGTATCGATCAATTTTTTCCATTTCTTTTTCTTTTCTCATTTTTCTTCTTTTTTTTATTTCTTTATTCTCTTTGTTTTGATTTTTTAATTTATTTTTTTCAAGAACTAAAATAAACGATCTACAAATCAAGAGAAGACGAAAGAAGAAGATGGAGAAAAGCATGGTGGATCTAGGGTTTTTGAAAATTTTGGAGATTGTGGATGGTGGAATAGAAGCCTAGCTCTGATACCAAAATGATGGGGACGAACAATAAGAAGGGGATTATTGAGAATGAATACTAAAAAATCTCAACCTAGGGTTTCTCACGCAAAAAAAGGTCAGGACTCCCCCTAGCAAGGTTCGAAGAATTGGTCGTTTCGGTTCCGACTTGGCCGAGTCGAAATCGGAACGCAGCTGGTCGGGCCAAAACCGCAACGTGAGTTGCTGGTTTTGATATGGGAGAGGTCGACTCGGGTCCGTATCAATCAACTTGGCTGATTTCTTATGGAAATTGATTTGACTCGGCCGATTCGATCGAGTAGGGCCGAGTCAGAACTGATTCGAACCCGAATCTTTACTGTTCCCCTGTGACGAACAGTCGTGGCTTGATAAAAAGCAAAAAAAAAACTTACTAGATCTAGAGCTCGTCGTTGTCCTCTACTTGTCGCTGTCCGCTGCTCGTCGCTGTTCCTCCCTTCCAGCTCCTATTTCCAAAAATAAACTTACTAGATCTAGAACTCGTCGTCGTCCTCTACTCGTCGTCGTCCTCCCCTCTTGCTCCAGCCTCCAAGTGCCCTCTCTCACCCTCTCCCTCTCTCCCTCCGATCTCTCTCTCTCTCTCTCTCCCCCCTCCCTCCCTCCCTCCACTCTGAAGGAGGGAGAGAGACAGAGAGAGGGATCCGATCTCTCTCTGTCTCCCCCCTGGCTTAACCTTTTATTCTTTTTTTGGTTTAATTAGTGAGTTTTTCATATTTACCCCTCCAGTCTTCCATATTTCTAAATTTATTCCACCCAAATCACCATATTTCTTATATTTAGCCCCCTCAAATCATGTTTCCCCAATTACCCCTTAAAACAAACTTGTTTTGAACAGGTGATACATGATTATTGATGTCTACATTCTTTTTAGGGTTTGTCGTGATTTTTCAGAATTTTTTGAGCTTTTTACGTAGCGTTTTGCGTGTATCGCCCGAGTCCTTTCTGCCACGCCGCAACCGATGTAGAACAGCGCCCGTTGAATCGACAGTCGCGACCGCAATTTTGAACCATGCTCCCTAGAACATCTCACCCAAAAACACACTGGCTACAAAAGCTTAAACAAGCATTTTTCATTACCAATCATCAACTGAAAATCTCCAAAGACAGTACTGGCCTTTTATAAGCGTACATCACATGATAACTCCCACCACATCTAATGTGGGATAAGATAACCAACCAAGTACAATAACCACCTAAAACAAACTAAATCAAAACAATTAATAAAAGCTAATTGAAATAACTAAAACAACTAGATGTCCCTATCAATCACATATTGCCTATTTGTCGTATACCAATTTGCAGATGATTGTGCTCTCTTTCCCAATGTTGGTGGTGAGGATGCCACATCCTTAAAGTGAACAATTTTGGTATCTAATGGACAAAACTATGAATTATGGTAAGCCCGTAATGATATATAGTCCCAAACTTCATCACTTGCACCAGAGGAGGCTAAGTGGACTATTTGGCATCAGACCACTTAATGGCTCAATTGGATTATTGGGTGTGCCTATTATCCATGAACAGGTTCTTCTAATCATTGTGACTTCTACATGTAGCCTCTATTGCTTAGATTCTCGGCTCTGACCAGATGCTAAGTTCTGTTTGGATTCCTAGACACATCTCTAGCATTGGTTAACACACTATACTTGCTCTTCCGGTGTATTTGCTTTCCAATACCTGGGTATTTCTTCGTGTGATACATGTCATTGATAAGATGGCCAGATAGGTTATATGGTCTCTAATGATATTGGCAGGAAAAGTAATTGGATTTCTTGAAATTCTGCATTGCAAAAGCTTGGGATAGCTTAGATGCAAACATCTAGTAGTTTGGTATGTGGCTATATTGCGATTGAGCAACAATACTGTTGCTCAAAGCTATCATGGCATAATGGAGCCTTGGTCGCCCTTTCCTGTATATAAACTTTAGTGAAGGAAAATTGTCAAGTCTTTTCAGAGCCTTGTGCTAATATTGACAAGCCAGTTAGAGTACTTGAATCTGGGACTGCCTACAACCCAACCGCATCCCTATCCCTTTACCCCTAGCAAGGTCTCAGAGACAGAAAAAAATTGGGATCAAATTTTTTCACAATGCCCCTTTAGCCTAAATGTTTCTAAGGTGCCAATCTCTATTCATACACTATTCAAGCATTTATGATTTCACAAATTAATGATTAACTTCTTATAAATGTTTTTCAACTTACTATGAAATATATGATGTTATTTAACAATTATTTAACGTAATAGTTACACATTATGGTAAGTGGTCCTATTATTGTTGCACTCTTAATCTTTGTTATCATTGTCTTTCCCATATTATTTTTTGTATCTATGGATTATGCATACTGCAAGTTTCCATGTTGTTGATACTTTTTTAAACCGTAGACATATTGCTCCAAGTGTTGAACTGGTGGTATTCATTCTAAGTGAATTTAATTTTTCTATTCTCAACTTTTAGATCAGCCAGTACCTAGTATATCAGTCGATATGCTATGAAATGTAATGGCAATATATGATAATAAATGAACAAAGCGCCCTAGACCAAGTCAAACAAGAAAAGTCTAGATCTGATCCGAAACTATCCAAAACCCTCTCTTCCATGTCAAAATACTTGTTCTAAGTAATCAAGTTTCTTCTTCACATGTTCCTGTCTTCTTTAATAAAAAGAACTGTCAGATGACAAAATTTCTATGTTCTGCTCTACTGTGCTGGTTGCCATCTTTAATGCAGATGGCCCTGAAGTAGGTAAGAGATAATATGGTACCGATAACTTTCTTGTACCAGCCTGACACTATCATTATATGAAAGGGTATATACCTCAGCTTTCGATGTAATCTAAACTTGTTAGCTCAATGGTCTGGAATTCATATTCGAGGTTGCTACATGTCCATATATGTCTATGGCTGTGTATAAATTAGCATTGTTCTTCATTCCGCCACAAACTAACAGTTGAACTAATCTAAAAAAAGGATTGATAATGGCATCAAGAGATACCTGTAATTGATATTATGCTCCAATGAAATACCCTTGGTTTTCAAAACATGAATCTCATATTCCCAAAATATTTGGAACCAAGTAATTTTTCTATATTTATATGAAGAATTCTTTGAAGAAACAATTCGGAAAGAACCTAACCGTATGGATCTATGCACCAGAGATATATCATATGATGTGCCTCCAATGAGGTCCCTTCCTCCCCAAGAATAAGATGGTCCCTGAAGTTTTTCTTGACCATTTCTAAAATGACTGATTCGCTCATTTTATCTGTGCTGCAAGTAAAACGTAAGAAAATAAAACATCATAAAAGTATCAATATATGACATGAAAGGAAACTGGGAAACTGAAAGAACACATTACAACAGAGAAATACATGTAAGATATACTTACAAAGGCACCAAGTCTCTGACTCCCTTATAATTAATGTTTCTTTGCTTGTTAACAGATTCCATAAGAACCTACAAATAGAAAGTGACAGAATTTTTCCAAGAATATTTGATCAATTTATTTCTATTTTTACCTATCATGTCGCAAATTTGAACTTGCATCGAAAATGCTCTTCATTTCTCCGTCTCGTCTCCGTTCATACGTATGAAATAAATATATTATATGGAGTTGGCTAAATTTTATGTGATTCAGTAAACAGAATATTTATATTCTATTATTGCTAGATCGATCCATATGGTTCGATGAATAGTGAATCAATAATAGAATTTTTTAATAAATAAATAGGAAACTTAAGATTAAGATGCTCTGGAATGGAAATGAACCAACTTGAGGAGTCCTGTGCGCCACCAAATTTTGCAGTGGTCGCGGCTTCCTGTGGATCTCAGATCTACAACTCGCGCTGTTGTTCTCCCTGTAGATTGCTCTCTGCAATCTGATTTCGGTTTCCCCCCACGTATTCCAGGGGAGGTTTGCGATTTTCTCACCTTTTCTTCGTATTTTAATTCATGGCACCCACAATATTTGCTGAGAAAGATTTCTCTAGACTCTTTAGTGATATTCATGGATATGACCATATATTTTTGGATAGGATTAGGGCATGAAATTGGTATACGTTCGTGTCTGATAATTCTGAACATGAGGCCTACAATTGCCCAGAGCTTGTTAAGCTCTTTTATGCAAATCTTGACCAAGCCACAATTAATCATGACACCCACCAGTTCACGGTACATTTGGCTACTAGGGACATTATTGTCACTGTTGACATGTTGGAGGACTACACGCAAGTCCCCAGCAACCCGCACCATAACGACCCTCTACCTTTGAATGAGTACATGACTATAATGGGGGCTCGCTGCACTGAACATGATAGAGGGCTCAAAGCTGGTACCACTTTTCGTAACATACATTGCGTTGAATGCTAGATCCAACGCAATATCATTGGCCTTGACCACACTACCTCTTTTAATAGGCCGGTGCTGCAAATTATCCACGATCTTATGACCAGGCAGCACACAGTTTACATTAACACTACAATCTTTAACTGTCTCATCACCAACTCCACGCGCACACACGGTGCCAAATACTCACATCCGATATTGGTAACACGTCTTTATAAGAACTTCTTACCGGACACTGTCTTTGATTTTTATGATAGAGTATTTGTTGCACCAGAGCGGGCAACAAGTGCTTATAACAGTTGTCTTCATGCTGTCTGGACCCCTAGTCTCCAGCCCGAAGATGCCCAAGCTGAGTCCTCTTCGGAGGAACTCTTGGAGGATGATGACCCAGCCTTTTGGCAGCAGACCCCATCCACTGATTCGAGAGCTTTCATGTCTACCATATTGAAAGGCATGAAAATTTTTAAGGAGCAAGTTAGGCTAAGGAAACAGTTAGAGGAGCAGAGCACTCGTCTAGACTGCATAGAGGAGGGTTTGCGGAGATTGCAGTCGGCCGGACCTAGCACCACCGCTGGTCCGAGCTGAGTCGGGGGTGATATCTTTTCTTTACATATTTCATGCATATATTTCATTGCATACATTGGAGACAATGCATGAGATAGGTATGGGGGTGGATACTAACATAGAATTGCATACATTGGGGACAATGCATGAGATAGGTATGGAGGTGGATACTAACATAGAATTTTTTTTCGTTTTAGGATTTTTGATTTTCTAGGATTTTCTTAGATTTTGATTTTCTTATTAAAAAAAGAAAAAAATGAAACAAAAATATTTTCTATCATCCATTTTTAAAAGAATTAACTTGATCTTAGGAATTAGGAAAATTCTAAACTAGGATTTCTTGATATAAGTAAAAAAAAAGAAGAATTGTTGGATCTTTAGGTTAAGAAAGAAAAGAATAGAAAAATAATTAGATTTTGAATTTTTCCTAAGCATTATATACATTTACATGTTGAGAGATTAATTAAGGACTTAGGACATTTATTTATATATAAAAAGAAAAAAGAAAAAAAGAGAAGAAAAATAAATGTGTTAGAAATTAATAAAAATTTGATCACCAATTAAGCTGGTTAGTTGTGTCTTAAGAAGCATAACCAGTCACGCCTAAAGGTGGTTGAGTCCTTATCATTCGTCGCCTAGTTTACTCGAGTCCTTGAACCTTAGGGATGTATCCTTATCTGGTGCCCTAAGACCATCTGGTCTGAGAGTCATCGGTAAAAGGCTCGCAACATGGGTGAATTAGAAAGCCTAATGAAGCTAAGGAAATAAATAAGTGTAAATATATATATATATATATATATATATAATAAATAAAATATATATATAAATAAATGTAGCATAGTTTAAGAACAATTCCTTATATATATAAATGTATATATGTTAGCCTTGATACAAAATCTAGTTATCTCTATTTTTGAAAATTTAACCTAAGTTGAAGACGAAACTTCAAATGGAGGCTTTAATAAGAAGGAAAATTTTAGGGTAAACTAAAACCGAAAGATCACCTAAATTCTTGAAAAAAAATATATCATAAACTTTCTTCCTTTTCTTTTTGAAAAATCACTAACATTTTTTCTCTTACTTTGGATTTTGTGGATGCAATCTACTAAAAATCCTCAGGAGACAACACTCCTCCTCTAGGGTAACCTAGAGGTTTAACGGCTTGTTGCACGAGCTCAGTGCAATCGTGTCACCAACGAAAGTGGTGTAATAATGTAGTTAGGATTTTTTCTTTTCTTTGCTTATTTTGCTCGGGGACGAGCAAAAGCTAGGTATGGGGTGTGATTTAAGTTTCATTTTGCATCATTTTATATCACATTACCATGCTTTTTATTAATAAAAATAGGATTTTTAATGTTTTCTCTCTTATTTTTCAGGTCCATTCTTTAATGGAGAAGAAGGCCCAAATCTTGGATTTTTCAAGGAATTAAAAGTGTTTTAAGGGGCTCAAATCAAGGAAGCCCAATTCTGTAACAAACAAAGGGATATTCCCAGGGTTCTAGAAGCTCCAGCTGGGCACCTGCACCATAACAGAATGTCAGAGCGATCGCTGGCGTAACGGCCTAAATTCTGTCACGGAAACGCGACTGTGGCCGCTTTTTCGGGCAAATCTTTGGTCATTGATCAAGCGATTGATCCTACGGCTACGATGGGTCGTGATCAGCTCCTGAGGCCTATATAAAGACCCCAGGGCCTCTGCAGGGAAAGGAAGGTAGAATAGACTTTTGTTTTAGGAGAATATTTAGGAGTTCTTAGTTTTCTTAGTTTTCTTCTGTAATTTTCATTTCTCCTTTAGATCCAGAAAAGAGAGAGGGTGAGTGAGATCTCTATAAGTGAAGAAGTGACAATTCAAATACAAAGGCTCAAGCTTTTCTTCCTCTAATTTTCTTGCTCTATTGCCATTTACTTTCAAAGCTCTTTACTTTCTTGCTTTTAATTTACTACGTCTTCTTTCTTGCTTTTCTTTTTATGGTTAACTAATCCCCTAATATGACTAACTAACTTCTAACACTATTAATTCTTGGGTGATGCTAACTCATATGACTCATTGGATGTTTACATTTCTAGTCTTGTATCTAACAAGTCTTTTATTCCCAATGAAGATGAGTATTATTTCTAATCTTAGTACAAGCTTTGTTATCCCCTTCATATGATTCATGTGTGCCTCATTTAGATGCTTGTTTCTTTAACAAGTGCCTTGATGGAACATGAAGATGGATCACTTTAATATGCTAACACTTATTGTACTAGCTTCTTATTTCATGCTAGCTTGCTATGGCTTTGATGATTTAATGAATCGTACATTCTTATTAAGCATATCTAAAGTATGAATTTTTAAGTTCCATTCTTGTGAACCTACTGGGAGTCGATAATCCAAGGAGGCCACCTAACCAAGCTAAGATGAGAACATCTCCACAATTTGGGACAACTCATTGACTTGCCAAAGCAAGATGGACAATTGTCAATGAATCTACATGAGGCACAAGTCACCCAACGAGATTAGTAAGTTAGTAGTGTAGAATGTTAGTCATGATTTTCTTTCCATCGAATTCAAAACTCTTTTCTAAAACTTTTCTTTTTCCAACTTCGTCGTTTTCATTCCGTTTTCCTCGCTTCCATTTTTCTTTCCTTAAAACACTACAAACATTCTTCATTTTCTTTTTACTTTGCTTTGCTTTCCGATTTTTGAACAAAGAAGAACCTTCGTTTTCTTCTCAAAAACTCAAACATAAGAACTGTGAGCGCTTCCATCGCAAGCCATCCCTGCGGACACGACTCGTTATAGCCTTAACTACAAACGGTAATTTGAAAGAGTAAAGTAATTCCACACACATATTCAGAGTTTGAACATTAACACAAGGACTTAAACAGTTTACTCTGAACTCTAACTCAGTCCATTTCCTCTTCTCGAACAAAACTCTACCTCTAGAGGAAACCTAGAGGTTTAACGGCTTGTTGCACACGCTCAGTGCAATCACATCACCTGCGAAAGTGGTGTAATAACATTTGTAGTATAGTTTTTCTTTTTCTTATTTTGCTCGGGACGAGCAAAAAGATAAGTGTGGGGGTGTGACTAGTCTACAATTCTGCATTATAACATCACTTTTCCCTACCGATTTATGAAAAAAATATTATTTCTAATTGTGTTTTGGTCTACTTTGCAGATAAATCAAGAGTCTAAGGGCAAAAGGGTAATAAGAGCTTAATTAAACCCATTTTCGGGTAATTAAATCCGGATTTCTTGGAGGCCAAGGGAGCTTCTAAAAGATACATTGAACCTAAACCCTTGCACACGTCAGACGAATATACGGACGAAAATAGCCGAATCCAATCATATCTGGAAGGTCCTCGAAGCGAGGCGAATCAGCTCACCAAAACCAGGGACCTAAGTCCCTGGTTTGGCCACGAAATTCTGCGGCCAAGTAGGCGAGCCACGCGTCGATTTTCGATGCGTGGCCTCGTCTTTTATAAGCCTCTTTTGCCTATAAAACCCCTGCAGAGGCCCGAACGCAAGCAGATCAGCGAGAAGGCTAGATTTTCTCTCTTTTTGTTGTAGAGTAGAATTTTCTTCTTTTATTTTGTATTTTTATTTCTTTTTAGATCTTGTAGTAGGGTTGAGTTGATTCAGAGAGAGAAAGAGAGATACTGATGTAATAGATGATGACAATCTATATAAAGGTGTCTCCTTTCTTCTCCAATGTAATCTCCTCCATGATGTTTAGCTAGTTTTTCTTCTCATGGCAATCTAACTACTAAACACTAACCATCCAACCGCTTACTTGATAATCCACATAAATCAATATTCTCTACAAGGCCTTGCTCTTGCAAGGGCCATTGATGGCTCATGATGATGGATTCTAACATTCTAACATCTAACTTGCTAACTTACAATGCTAACTTTATTTCATGCTCACCTCTACTTGGCTTTGATGATCTAATAGTACCTTGCATGTTGATTATGTGGAATGGATGTGTGGTTTGAATGTGAAAGAATAATCTTATGAGTCATGCCCTGTATCGTCTCTTGAAGCCAAGGACTAGTGATGGCCAAGAATCCATGTGAGGCAATTATCACTAAGAGGTTAGCAAGTTAGTGGAGCAATTAATAGTTAGTATCCATGAGTTTTCTTTCATAGTTTATCTCTTTCTTTTTATCTTGTTTAAAAAAACCAATTTCTATTCTCAATTAATAGTTAGTAGCCATGAGTTTTCTTTCATAGTTTATCTCTTTCTTTTTATCTTGTTTAAAAAAACCAATTTCTATTCTCTTGCTTTATTTTACCGATTCTTAACAACTTCTCTTATTTTCACATCGTCGTTTCATTGCCTTCTCCACCTATCACTTCTGGATTTCTTTTCTTTCTTTTCTTTTCTCATTCTTTTAACAAAGAAGAATTGTTAACAACCGACGTGAATAAAAACTGTTAATGCTTCTATCGCCTCCCGTCCCTATAGATTCGACCCGTTGAGCCAATGCTATAACGAAAGTATCGAGGGAACATTAGCACACATATAATTTCACTGATTTCATAAAACACACATTTTCAAGTGCTGGTTTTGCCCCGACCAAATTTTGGCATCGTTGCCAGCCAAAAATTTGTTCGAGAAGAGGAAATGGGCTGAGCTAGAGTTCAAAGTAAACCGTTTAAGTCCTTGTGCTGATGTTCAAACTCTGAATATGTGTGTGGAATTACTTTGCTCCTTCGAATTACCGTTTGTAGTAAAGGCTATAACGGGTCGTATCCGCAGGGAGGACTAGCGATGGAAGCGTTCACAGCTCTTATGTTTGAGTTTTTGAGAAGAAAACGAAGGTTCTTCTTTGTTCAAAAATCGAAAAGCATAACAAAGTAAAAAGAAAATGAAGAATCTTTGTAGTGTTTTAAGAAAAGAAAAATGGAAGCGAGGAAAACGGAATAAAAATGGCGAAGTTGGAAAAGGAGAAAGTTTTAAAAAAGAGTTTTGAATTCGATAGAAAGAAAACCATGACTAACTAACATTCTACACTACTAACTTACTAATCTCGTTAGGTGACTTGTGCCTCACTTAGATTCATTGGCAATTATCCATTTTGCTTTGGCAAGTTAATGAGTTATCCCAAATTATGAAGATGTTCTCATCTTAACTTGGCTAGGTGGCCTCCTTGAATCATCGGCTCCCATTAGGTTCACAAGAATGGAACTTAAAAATTCACACTTTAGATATGCTTAAGAAGAATGTAAGATTTATTAAATCATCAAAGCCATAGCAAGCTAGCATGAAATAAGAAGCTAGTACAATAAGTGTTAGCATACTAAAATGATCCATCTTCATGTTCCATCAAGGCACTTGTTAAAGAAACAATGCTCTAAATGAGGCACACATGAATCATATGGAGGGGATAACAAAGCTTGTGCTAAGATTAGAAACAATACTCATCTTTATTGGGAATAAAGACTTGTTAGATACAAAACTAGAAATGTAAACATCCAATGAGTCATATGAGTTAGCATCACCCAAGAGTTAGTAGTTAGTAGTGTTAGAAGTTAGTCATGTTAGGGGATTAGTTAGTCATAAAAAAGAAAAGCAAGAAAGAAGACGTAAATAAAAGCAAGAAAGTAAAGAGCTTTGAAAGTAAATGGCAATAGAGCAAGAAAATTAGAGGAAGGAAAGCTTGAGCCTTTGTATTTGAATTGTCACTTCTTCACTTACAGAGATCTCACTCACCCTCTCTATCTTTTCTGGATCTAAAGGAGAAATGAAAAATTACACAAGAAAACTAAGAGAAAACTAAAGAACTCCTAAATATTCTTTTAAAACAAAATGTTATTCTCCCTTCCTTTCCCTGCAGAGGCCCTGGGGGTCTTTTATAGGCCTCAGGAGCTAATCGCGACCCATCGTAGCTGTAGGATCAATCGCTTGATCAACGGCCAAAGATTTGCAGAGCCGCGTTTCCGCGACAAAATCTAGGCCGTTGCACCAGCGATCGCTCAGACATTCTATTATGGTGCAGGTGCCCAGCTGGAGCTCCTATAACCCTGGGAATATCCCTTAGTTCGTTACAGAATTGGGCTTCCTTGATTTGGGTTCCTTAAAACACTTATAATTCTTTGAAAAATCTAAGATTTGGGCCTTCTTCTCTATTAAAGAATGGATCTGAAAAATAAGAGAGAAACATTAAAAATCTTATTTTTATTAATAAAAGCATGATAATGTGATATAAAATAATGCAAAATGAAACTCAAATCACCCCCATACCTAACTTTTGCTCGTCCCGAGCAAAATAAGTAAAGAAAAAAATCCTAACTACATTATTACACCACTTTCGTAGGTGACACGATTGCACTGAGCTCGTGCAACAAGCCGTTAAACCTCTAGGTTACCCTAGAGGAGGATGTCTCCTGAGGGTTTTCAGTGGATTGCACGCACAAAATCCAAAGAAAAAAATGTTAGTAATTTTTCAAAATGAAAATGAGAAGAAAGTTTATGATCTATTTTTTTCAAGAATTTAGGTGATCTTTCAGTTTTAGATTACCTTAAACTTTTCCTTCTTATTATAAGCCTCCATTTGAAGTTTCATCTTCAACTTAGGTTAAGTTTTCAAAAATAGACAGAGAACTAGATTTTATATCAAGCCTAACATATATACATTTATATGTATGAGGAATTATTCTTAGACTATGGTACATTTATTTATATTTATTTATTTATTTATTATTATTTATATATATATATATATACACTTATTTATTTCCTTAGCTTCATTTTCTAATTCACCCATGTAGCAAGCCTTTTATCGATGACTCCCAGACCAGACAGTTTTAGGGCACCAGATGAGGATACATTCCTAAGGTTCAAGGACCCGAATAAACTAAGCCACGAATGCTAAGGACTCAACCACCTTTAGGCATGACTGGTTATGCTTCTTAAGGCACAACTAACCAGCTTAATTGGTGATCAAGTTTTAATTAATTTCTAACACATTTATTTTTCTTCTCTCTATTTTCTTTTTTTCTTTTTTATATATAAATAAAGGTACTAAGTTCTTGATTAATCCCTCAACATGTAAATGTATATAGTGCTTAGGAAAAATTCAAAATCTAACTATCTTTCTATTCTTTTCTTTCTTAACCTAAAAATCTAACAATTCTTCTTATTTTGACTTATATCATGAAATCCTAATTTAGAATTTTCTAATTCCTAAGATCAAGTTAATTCTTTTAAAAATGGATCACAGAAAATATTTTTGTCATTTTTTCTTTTCTTATAAGAAAATCAAAATCTAAGAAAATCTTAGAAAATCAAAAATCCTAAAAATGAAAAAAATCTATGTTAGTATCCACCCCCCATAGCTATCTCATGTATTGTCCTCAATGTACGCAATGAAAATATATGCATGAAATAAGTAAAGAAAATATATCACCCCCGCCTTCGGCTCGGACCAACGGTGGTGCTAGGTCCGGCCGACTGCAATCTCCGCAAACCCTCCTCTATGCAGTCTAGATGAGACTGCTACTCTACCTGTTTCCTCAGCCTAACTTGCCCCTTAAAAATATTCTTCATGCTTTTCCATATGGTAGACATAAAAGCTCTTGAATCCGTGGGTGGGGTCTGCTGCCAAAAGGCGGGTCATCGTCATCCTCCAAGAGTTCCTCCGAAGAGGACTCAACTTGGGCATCTTCGGGCTGGACACTAAGGGTCCAGACAGCATGGAGATAACTATTATAAGCACTTGTTGCCCGCTCTGGTGCAACAAATACACTATCATAAGAATTAAAGACAATGTCCGGTAAGAAGTTCTTACACAGACGAGTTACCAATACCGGATGTGAGTATTTGGCACCGCATGTGCGCGTGGAGTTGGTGATGAGACAGTTAAAGATGGTAGTGTTGATGCAAACTGTGTGCTGCCTAGTCATAAGATCATGGATAATTTGTAGCACCGGCCTATTAAAAGAGGTAGTGTGGTCAAGGCCAAGGATATTGCGTCGGATCTAGCGTCCAACGCAATGTGTGTTGCGAAAAGTGGTACCAGCTTTGAGTCCTCTATCCTGTTCAGTGCAGAGAGCCCCCATTATAGTCATGTACTCAATCAAAGGCAGGGGGTCGCTATAGTGCGGGTTGCTGGGGACTTGCGTGTAGTCCTCCAACATGTCAACAGTGACAATAATGTCCCCAGTAGCCAAATGTACCGTGAATCGGTGGGTGTCAAGATTAATTGTGGCTTAGTCAAGATTTGCATAAAAAAGCTTAACACGCTCTGGGCAATAGTAGGCCTCATGTTCAGAATTATCACACACCAACGTATACCAATTTCATGCCCTAATCCTATCCAAAAATATATGGCCATATCCATGAATATCGCTAAAGAGTCTAGAGAAATCTTCTCAGCAAATATTGTGGGTGCCATGAAGTAAAATACGAAGGAAATGAGAGAAAATCGCAAACCGGGGGGGGGAATCGAAATCAGATTGCAGAGAGCAATCTACAGGGCGAACAGCAGCGCGAGTTGTGGATCTGAGATCCACAGGAAGCCGCGACCAATACAAATTTGGTGGCGCACAGGAGTCCTCAAGAAGGCCGCGGACGCGCGACGGCGGTCGAGAAAATGCGGCTGAAATAGGGTTGCAGGGGCTGGAAAAATTTGGGTGGCAGCGCGCTCGACTTCCCTTCTTAGATCTCTTCTCAGGATTTAGGATAGGGAACGGGAGAGGGGTTGGGGAGTATTTATAGAGGCCTAAGAAGGGTGGGTTTCCTTGTTTGCCCCTAGGTAAAATTGAAAATTACTTACCTAGGGTTAATTTCTGGTTATTATTGATGAAAATGGATATATACATATATATATAGGGGAGAAAACCTAGGTGCCATTTAGCACTTAGGTCCTTTATTATTTTTTTATTTTGTTTTCTTGTTTTTTCTTTTATTTATTTTCTTTTATATATTTATATATTTTTTATTGTTTTTTTATTTTTTTATTATTTTTTGTTTTATTTTACAAGGTAGATCCCACAAGATTAACAATGAATACCAGAGGAAATTGCAAGAAGGGCCTAGTCACATGTAGACTGGGTCACAAAGACCTAGTTCAAGAATATCGTGTGACGCTAGCTCTGTGATGTAGAATGGTTTCTTTGGCCATTGACTTTGAACAAGCTACCATTCTTGGGATCTGAAATCTCAATAGCACCATGAGGGGAAACGGTGTGTACAATATACGGTCCTGACCACCTGGTTTTCAGCTTACCAGGGAAAAGGTGGAGTCTGGAGTTGTACAACAGAACTTTTTGTCCGGGGACAAAATTCTTCCTATTAATGAATCTATCATGGAAGAGTGTCGTTCTGTGTTAAGAAATCCGAGCATTATCGTAAGCATCATTTCTTATCTCTTCTAGCTCAGAAATCTGCAACTTTCTCAAGTCACTAGCTTCCTTAAGGTCAAAGTTTAGCTGTTTAATCGCCCACAACGTACGGTGCTCAAGCTCCACGGGCAAATGGCATGGTTTCCCAGATATAATTCGATATGGAGATATACCAAGGACAGTCTTGTAGGCAGTCCGATAAGCCCATAAAGCATCAACAAGTTTGATGGACCAATCCTTACGATTCTGTCCTACAGTTTTCTCCAATATCAGTTTTATTTGTCTATTTGTAACTTTCACTTGCCCATTTGCCTGAGGGTGGTAAGCCGTGGACAATTTATGAGAAATTGAATATTTCTGCATTAGGGCTTCAAAAGCCCGGTTGCAGAAATGACTCCCGTTGTCACTGATTATCGCAAGGGGGCTCTGAAGTGCGAAATGATGTTTTCTCTTAAGAATTTGATGACAACTTGATTGTGATTTGTTCTGATTGGAACAGCCTCAAGCTCACTTTGAAACATAGTCTACAGCTACCAAAATGAATTGGTTGTCGTAAGACATAGGAAAGGGTCTCATGAAATCAATGCCCCACAAGTCAAAAATTTCTACTTCTAAGATTTGACATTTGTCTTTCCGTGTAATTCGACCCGTCATTTGACATTTGGCACAGAGTTTGCAAAAAGTATGAACGTCCCTGAAGAAAGTGGGCCAGTAGAAACCACTCTGAAAGACTTTCTCGGCAGTCTTTCGTGGACCAAAGTATCCACCACAAGCTAAATCGTGACAAAATGTCAAAACGCTTTGATGTTCATCCTCAGGAAGGCACCTTCTAATGATCTGGTTAGGGCAATATTTGAATAGATACGGTTCATCCCAAAAGAAAAACCGTATCTGTGTCAAAAAGCGGCGCTTGTCCTGATTTGATCAATTTGAAAATGTTCACCCGGTTCCAAGGTAGTTTGCAATATCGGCATACCAGGGCTCTTTACACATCGTGAAGATGTGTTCTTCAGGAAAATCTTCATTGATCGGTATCATCTCAGTTGGTGCATTGGGAATCCTCGAAAGGTGATCAGCCATGATAAAAGAATAACAAATTTCATAAGTTAGGCTTTAATATAAGACAAACAAAAATTCCTTTTTCTGGGGTATAAGACAGCCAAGAAGTTCAGTTTGTGGGGAATAAAAGCTGGAGAGAGAGAGAGAGAGACTTTTTGGATGGATACAAGGAAAGAGAATCAAAACTAGCATCTTTTTAACACCAGGTAAACTCTTATATACCCCAGTTACACACCAATAAGGGGAAAAGAAATCTCTCATTAATTAATAAACTAGTATCTGCTCGACGGTGAAAGCCGACCGAGCGGTTTTGAAAGGGAAGGCGTAGGAGGAATAGGGGGAGAGAGGGAAGGGAGAGCAATGTTCTAAATGTCGGGTGTCCGCCTAATGTCAGAAGGCAAAATGTAAAGTCAGTTTGGGGATATCAGGAAAATTTCGGGGACATTTGCTCAATTTCAAAGGTTATATATATATCATATAGTATGTCCTAAATATCCTAAAACATCACATATATGATGTCTCTATATGTATAAGTTATACTAGCAATAATTTTATCTAATCATATCCAATAAACATAGTTAGCTTCCAATAAAAATTCAAAAATGTCTCAAAAGGCTTCATGATGACTAACTACTAATATTAACATCAACAAAATATCAAAACCTCATAAATTGCAGTAAAGCATTCATTCACGAGCGAGAATCAGTTAATGGTGTCCTAATTCAAATTAATTACCCTAACATTTAACTATGTGAATCAAATTAGGAATGAGCGAGTAGTTTTAAGTAGAAGAAATGAGGAAGAGAACTCGCCTTTGAGATTCGTAAGCAGTCGCCGGATCCGAGAGCTCGCCGGAGCAGAATCTACGATGGAGAAAGACGATGGGGCTCATCAGAGCTTGGAAGGACTTCCTGAGTCCTTGTCTCCTGGGTTCTCGTCAGGGCTCAACGGAGCTCAACGGGACCTCGTCAGGGCTGGCGGTGCTCGTCAGGGCTTGGCAAGGCTTCCTGGGTCCTCGTCGGGGATCTGGAGACTCGCTGAAGGTCGTCGGAGGTCATTCGAAGCTCGCTAAAGGTCGTCGGGGCTCGTGAAGACTCGCTGAAGGTCGTAGATGCCTCGTCGGAGGTCAGTCGAGCCCGTATCTCTCTTTAGCCTCCACGTTTCTCTCTCTCTTGCGCACGCTGAAATTAAGGTTGAGAATGAGCCCTAATTCCTTCTCTTCTCTTATAAAATAGGGTCGGGTTGGATTAATGGGTTCAAACCCAAAAGAAAAAATAAAACAAAATGAAATGTCAATTTCAGGCAATATTTGGAACCCCAAAATCGACCGAAATTTTGGAAATTCGCTGAAATTTCGGTGGCATTAATCCGATTTCAAATTTTGAAATAGGGTAGCTGATTTCGTGTCGGCACATGAATTTCTGATATTTCGGCCGAAATTTTGAAATGTCAGCTGATATTTAGAACATTGGGGGAGAGAGGAGATGGTGGCAGCGAAGGGAATAGAGGAACGAGGGAGGCAGCGGGTGAAGCGCTGCTCTCTCTCTCTCTCGCGCGAGCGCGGAAGATAGATAGACAAACAAATCCTCTTTTCTTACGAATAATGGGCATTTTCCTTTCTACGTCTACTCCTCAACCCAATCTACGTCTACTCCTCAATCCAAGGTCGAGTCCACCACGATCGAGTCCATTGATCAAATCCAATGTAAAGAATATCAATCTCAGGTCAACTCCAACTCTAAGTCAATACTAATCAAAGTATCAGTAAATACTAATCAAAGTATCAGTAAATACTAATCAAAGTATCAGTAAATCAGTCTATCGGTAAAGCAATGTCATATCTAACACTTCCTCAATATCGACAAGAGTTCTAGTCGGAATAATCACCAACAACTACTGATAACATTATGCATAAGATATGTCCTCTATCCTCAAATATGCACTAAGCCAGCTGATCAGTAAATCGAATCAAGTCACAGTCTATGTATACCAAAAACAGTCCTGAATCAATAGGGGTGACCAACTGTCACATGAAATAACGTTGATAAGCGTTCAGATAAACTGTATAATGAAAGTGTTCACTTACTGACATTATATGAAATAGTACGTGTGATCATACTAATAAAATATATCAGACAATCACATGAAATAATACGAACAGACACACTAACATCTACAGGTAACAATAAAAAAAAACATAAGAACAAACACTCACATGAAATGACGTGATTTTAGATCTGAATCACTGTCTGGTCTTCGCTGCACGAACCAGTACGGATATCTAGATCATCCCATGAATCGGTCTTCGAATCGCCAGTGTATCAGCTCCACAACGAACACGTATCCGGATCGGGTCCGGATCTGACGAGCGGGTCCGTATTGTTGTACCACGCAACCAAATATATGAACTCACACGGAACATACACCCCTATACATACACACACCACATACATATATGGACACACTCATATATAATTACATACATACGTATATACTTATATATATACATACACCAAATACACATTTAAATATAGATACATACACAACCTGCATGCAAATTATAAAGATACTCACATGCAAATTCACCATGCACATGCAAATACATTATCACTAAACATTCACACCCACTACATATTAATACACAACACATACATATTTAATTAAACACACATAACGCAAAATGAAAGAGAGAGAAACAGATGAGACTCACAGCACGGCCAAAAGAGAGGCATCACCATCGACGACGGAGCTCGCGGACAACGCTGGTGGCTCGACGGAGGCTGCGGAGGGTGTCGACAGCTCGCCAGAGTGCTCGCGGAGAAGATCGTGATGCCGCAGAGGGTTCCGAGGTGCTTGCGGAGAAGGGGCAACCCATGGACACGAAGATGGAAAGGACCACGACCAAGACTAATCACGGCCTGGGCAAGGAGTTCACGCCATGGTGCATGGAATGAAGGGGCTTGCCGCATGGGGTGTTGGAGATGCCGGGCTGCTGGAAGTGGTGTAATCAATATTAATAGCTTCGGTCTGATAAGTGAAAATATTATTTGAATTTGACTGAGATTGAAACTGTGAGTTCCCTTATTTACTTTATATTCCTTTCATTCCATTATTATTTTCTTCCCCCTAGTTGTGGAACTCTTACCATGAACTGCATTGCAATAGGTTAGGAAAGAAAACTGTAGATGTTTTTTTTGGGTCTGTTTGTAACCTTGTGTTTGTCAAATTTTATTTTTCTATCAAGTTTAGAAGTTCGTTCTTGGTTCAGACAATCAAACCAAGTTCAACTGTCACATAACTTTCCTTTACCCTATATATGTCCATTGAGATTATACCAACCAGATTTCCAGTTCATGCATAGATTAGGATTTATATCAAAGCTTGAACTTCATGTATTACAAGCATAGTTAATGAAGGTTTTAGTTTTAATATGGATACATGCATTTAGAGTAATTTGCATGCCAAATAATAATTGACAGGATTACAAAGAGCTGGTGGAGGTACAGAAAGGCGTACCTGGAGGAGTGCATAAGGTTGTTCGGAGGTGTGGTTTCGGCTGGAGATGGCAGCAGCATGCTGAGGATGTTGGTGGTGCCGGATGATGCTGGAGTGGAGGAGTCCGGTGCATGGGTGAGGGTGTTGGCGATTCGACGGAGATGGTAAGGATAGTTAGGAGGCCTACTGAACCGATGGGTGCCTAGATCCAATTCACCTGTACAGTCCCTACTGGACTAGCTAGCATGTTAACACTATGATCTCTGACAACGAATTCAGAATTTAGTGTGTTGTAGTAGTCTATCATCTCCAGTTTTTCACCTCTGAATAGATGGGTCCCTAAAACCGGGTTCACCTTCCTTTTGTCGTTATGTCCAGTTCGTCACATTTGAACGATAAAATTCTGAGTTTGGTGGCTTCTCAATCGGTTATGTCCAGTTAAACACCTCTGAACCGACAGATAGCCAAGTTTCATCCTTCAGTCCAGTAGGGACTATTTTTACCGTCATGTCCCATCTATCACATCTGAACGGTAAAGGCTCTGAATTTGGTAATCCCCATTCGGTTATGTCCAGTTCATCACCTCTGAACCGATCGATGTCCGGGTTTCATCCACTAATCCTTTATGGACTTCTTTTATTGTCAAGTTAGTCAACCATCTCTGAACAGCAAAGGCTCTAAGTTTAGTGGCTTCTCAATCGTTATATCCAGTTCGTACCTCTGAATGACAAAATTTCCGAGTCTAATGCTTCCTTTTGTCTTTATTTCCAGTTCGTCACCCTGAATGATAAAATTTCCGAGTCTAATAATTCCTAATCAATTGTGTCCAGTTCATCACCTTTGAACTGACGGATTTTAGATCTCACCCCTAGTCCGGTAGGGACTGTCTTATTGTTGTTATGTCCAATTCGCCATCTCTGAACAGTAAACTCTTTTTCCAGTGAATCCTAACATGTCATGTCCAGTCAATCATCTCTGAACAGGTGAATTCGTAGACCTACTATCCTCTTTTATCCCTAGCGGATTCTCTTTCCTAGACTAACTTTATCATGTTCATAACGCCTGAATAATGTTAGACTTGGTTCTAATTCCTTCAGGAATTTTACTTCATGAAATTTCACCACTTCAGTTCTTTCCAAAGAACTTGCATGTTAAGTTTTTCTCATATAAAAAACTTATATTACATGTAGGACAAGCAAAGAGCGAAGAAAAAGAGAAAGACACCAGACGAATCAATCAAAAAGCACATTTTATTGATCAATAAAAAAAAGGTATAATAAAGGAAGATACAAGGTGTTACAAATCAAGGTTGTCTCTTATAGGATTTGATCTTTGCCTCAAAAGCAGACAACCTGTTCTTTCTCTCCTCTTCAGCCTTCAGCAGGGCCTGTGGCTTCAGCTCTTCCTGATTGAATGAAACCATCATCTCCAAGCGGGATTTTAGCTCCTCCAAAGTTGTCCTCTTCTCTGCCTCCGAATGTTGGATCTGGATGCTCTCATCCGTCATCTGTTCCAATCGGATGGTTTCTGCTTGACTCGTCGGCTCAGCTTTGGAAAGGAGGAGGTTGGCCTTTGCGATCATCTCCCTCGCTTTCTTGATCGGAATCTTAGCGAAATCAAGTGCTCCACTGGAGATGACCATCGCCTCTGCAACCTCATCCTCCCGAGCCTCCAGGAATTTCAACTCCTGGGATAGTGCTTCTATCTCCTGGGACGTCTCTAGATAATTTCTTTTCATCTGTTCCGCGAGACATTCCAGTTCAGCTTCACCAACGGAATAAGTCTAACTGCCTCAGGTTATCCCATTCGCCGACGTCCCTTTCAAGATTGTTGACTGCTTCTTCCAAGGACCCAGCTTCAGCAACCCCTGCAACATTCTGAATATTTTCTATCGCTCGAGAGAAAATAACTCTCCAAGAAGCAAAAGAAGTACGGGTGCTTTTGAAAATCATGGGAAGGCAGCGCTCCAACCTTTTGTAGAAGCCTTCCACGAGCTCCTCAATAAATTCATCCTGAAAATCGACCTCGAACGGTGGAAGGCAATGGATGCAGGGCTCTCCTCAGGCAAGACCGTCATGGATGACTCTGGGATGGCTACGACCGCAGCTATTGGAGCAATCCTCAGAAAAGGAGTCTTCAAGAGAACAGCCTCCAAGAATCAAAAGTCAGGTGTCGAGATCGGCCCAACTGTGAGCGTTGACGGACCAGCCTCAGTGGCCTCCATCAAGTCAGAAGTTGAGGAGCAAGAA
The DNA here is from genome assembly GCA_038442645.1 of Agave tequilana. Classification (NCBI taxonomy): domain Eukaryota; kingdom Viridiplantae; phylum Streptophyta; class Magnoliopsida; order Asparagales; family Asparagaceae; genus Agave; species Agave tequilana. The sequence goes on from JAVJIF010010831.1 coordinate 62,236, forward strand.
AGAGCTAGTGGGATCAAAGACAACTCCATCTCAGGCTGGAGCTGATCTCCACCCTGCTCTGATGTTGTCCGAGCAGGAGAGACTGGCTCCATCTTAACCGTTGCCATCAGCAAGTCTCCCAGTGCGACCTGTTGTTGAATAACTCTCTGATGAACAAGGCCCAACAACACAGAATCGATCACCGGTGGAGCCGCTTCCTCTTGTTCAAGCTCTGACATTACTGGAGGAGCAACTTCCATGGGAGCTTCTGTAAAAAAATCAGATTTAGCAACGGATATAGAAAACGTGTGCTAAATTCAAAACACTACAATTATTACCTACACAGGTCGACGAGGTGATGTTAACCTCAGATTCCGATACCTCACCTTGAGAAGTTTCAAGGAAGACATACTTGGTAGTGGTGACCTGCTTGGTCACTGCAGCTTCAGTAGTAGGAGAAACCTCGGGAGTGGGCGTTTCCATAGAAGCAACCAGGAGAGGGATGTTCTCCATGGGAGCTTTAGAGGCCTCGAAGGTTCCCATATCTTCGGTTTCATCTCTTTGAGCGATTACCTCAATTTGGGCAGAAGACCCGATTTCCGTCATGTCTTCATCGAAGCTCTCGGAGTTGAGGTAGTCACCCACATCGTCTGTACGACATGGGAAGAGAATGTCTCACGCCTCGTTATCCTCTTCATCTACGTTCCAAGACTTAAAATTAGTCAGAGAAGTGGACAACTCAAATAGAAAAAGCTGATCTTACCTGTGATTGGTACAAATTGCACTGAAAATGTGCCAAGTGCAACTATTGGAGCAGTTGGAGGAGTAACTTGAGCAGCCACTGGCGGAGCCGGAGGAGTAACTGGAGCCGGTAGAGGAACATGAGCAGCCATTGGAACAGCCGATGGAGGAACGAAAACAACCACTGGTAGAGTCGGAGGAGGAACGTCAATGGTCACTAAAGCAGCAGGAGGGGTATGAACCGTTGGTGCTTCACCTCCCTAATTTGCAAAGTCTTGATGCTGACTTGAGGACTTAACGGTCTGCTTCTTCTAGGGAGAAGCGACTGGAGAAGGCGACCTGGGCTTTTGCTTGAAGTGGGTGTCATGATTCTCATCTTCTTCTTCCTCGATGTTACTAGTTGCAGTGACTTCCGGAGCAGGCTTGCTACCCACTTCACCAGGGTGTGGGCTCGCAACAACTTCCTGGGCAGGTTCGGTACCCATTTCATCAGGGTGCGGGCTCGCAACAACTTCCTGGGAAGGATCACTACCCTCTTCACTAGAGTGTAGGCTCGTAGTGATCGAAGCCTCACTACCGACATCGACAAGGTACTCAACAAGTCCCGGTACTTGGGCGCGTTTCCCTTGCTGCTGCTTTGCTCCCTTTGCCCTCAAACGTGCCGCAATCCATTTTTGGTAGAATTGATTTTGTATGAGGATGCGTGCGCGTTCGAGATCTGGTACCATTGGCAAAATCCTAAACTGGCGAGGTTGGGAGTTTGATGCGACAAACAAAAGCGAGCCCTGTACAGCCAGCTATGAAATGCATCCAAGCCCTAGCACCATCAATCAAACTCTCTGTGTACCCAAGCCGAGGGTTCGGATTTCCAACATATACTTGATCATAGCCAAACTGTCTGGCAAAGCGACTGGGCAGATAAGACTTAAGATAGCAGTCATTGCCGCTTCGGTACAGCAAGTGAGAAGGTCTGATACTAACCGACCACTTGAAGGTGGCCAGACCAAGGGTAGTCTAGTTGTCATCGGTGTTCTGGAACTCATCACCATACCCCGTACCTAGGATACGAGGGAAACAACGGAAGAGGCTATACAATTCTTTGAAACTAACCACCCTTCGAACTCCCGCCAAGTACTGGCCTACCCATTGGGAATTCTCAAAGCGACGAAGGTGGGCGTAGCATTCACCCTTTGGAGGCTCTTCCCCAGGCTGGATGAAGACCGGACAGTGGAGTGCAAACCGCACCATCAGATAGGCATATGGTAGCTTCACTCGAGGAGGACCGTCACATGGGAAGACCAACTCCTTCCCTGCCCGCTTAACAGTCATCTTCGTGCAGAATTATTCCGTCAATCCACGGAGCACACTCTAAATACGACAGACCATAGCAGGAAGCAGCCCAAGCGATCGTCCGTGCACCAGTTGAACGGCCGAAAAGATCACTAAAAGGGTAATACCGTCATGGGGGCGAGAAGGGATTACGCATCTCTTTAACCATGCCGATAAGAAATCAGCCAACAATGCCTTCCGGGAGATCGGTCTTGAAGCCTGGCGGTGAAAGCTTAAGAATACATCCCTTAGCTCGTAGTCCCCGTCATCTTCCTCTAAGATGACATCTTCATGCTTACATGCCTTCATGGCCCTGGCGATCCATTTGTCTTCCAGGGAGTCTCAAAAACTTTCGATAGGTCCATCTAAATAGGGGAACAAATAGTCGATCCAAATCTTCAGGCTATTGGTAGCCCCGTGGCCAGAATGAAGGTCAAGACTTGTAGAAATGGAACATGAGTTTTCGATATGTCTCGTAGAGAGCTGGCTCCTTTTCAAATTGTGCTAACTCTTCAGCACATGGAAAGTACTCCTCGTACGGTAACAAACCCATTGGGAGGTTCGATACTTCCCACATCTCGTGGAGCGTCATCCCCAGTTCGACGATTGATGTAAAGAATGTCCCCGACGCCGGGCAGTACATCTCCAAGATGGCATAGAAAGTGAGGATGCTCATGCTAATCCTGAAGCATGTGGCTCAGATAGCTTTGTAAAGTCCCAGCCGCATTAGGTTATCTACAAACACTTCCAGCACATACAGTGTGAAGCTGCTCCACCACTGTTGTTTGAAGACGCTGACCCACCCCGGTGTCCGAAAGTCTGTTGCTGGGTAATTTCCTCCCGCATCTATGAATCGGTTCAAGAAGGTTGAAACTCTTGCTGGATTCTCCCCCACGGGCACATCACGTCCAACATTGCCCGGGTGCAGACCGAGGATGCCTCGCAGAGGTCCACTTCTGCTGAACACGCGGCTTGTCGAAATCTCCACATGCATCGATTTCGTGATCTGGCTCACTGGCCAGGTCATCTTTCGCGCTGTGGTCACTGACTGAAGGAAAGCCAGGGGATAGTTGACATCTGCTCTATGGGAGGTAGAAACAATCTCCATTTAGGGTGTAAACCGATTTCCCTTTCCTGACAAGCAGCTGCTGATCTGTACCTGGTGCTGCATCTCCTAAGGATTGTGCGGTTCTTCCCCTCGAACACGGTTGTCGACATGATTATCCTAAGGGTTTGCTCATCCCCTCCCAAGATAAGGGCGTTGCATTCGGGAGTAGTTTCTTCACTAAACAGCGAGGCCAGCCCCTCGAATTGGAAGTAGATGTTCCCGTCCATTCCCCTCACAGACCCGAACAAAGTGTTGGACGGGCCAGGAACGTAGTGCACTGCAAAACAAAGAACCATGCATGTTAGACTACAAACAAAAAGGGAGAATCAAATGCAAGAAAAACTCCTAAGGCATAGCTTCGCTTACTCAGCGAAGCTGAAGCTAGCTTCACTCCAAGGCGAAGCTTCGCACAGAGGCATAATGCCAAAAGCCCTAAGAGCAAGCTTCGCATGGAAGCTTAAGAGGCACTTAGGCCTAAAGAGGTTCAAAGAATGTAGTGATCGCATCATCTAGCTACGCCTCGAAAGCTTAACTTCGCACAGAGGCAGAATGCCAAAAGCCCCAAGGGCTAGCTTCGCCTAGAAGCTTTGAGAAGAAACTCTTTGGTTTCTGATTTTGATCAGCAAAATTAAAGCGGATTAAATCTCCTAAATTTTGACAAAAATCAAAACTTAAGGGTTCGACTCCGTGAGATCATCAAACTGTGACGAATCTTGAAAAATCCATCATGGATTAGCCAAAATTGGCTTCGAAAGAGACCTAAAAATCTCTGAAAAAAGATAATCCCTACTAGGAATAGGTCTCTCGATGGCTGGAGGCGGGGCGCCGCCGCTGTAGAGGTCGCAACCTCTTTACCAGGGCGTGTTTGGGTACCATCGGAGGTTTTGAAGAGAGCTTGGGAGGTCTGGACGAAGAAGACAGAGAAATTCATTCTCTGAAAGTTCTTGAACTTTAAAAGAGAAGTTAACTTCTCTAAAAATCAGCCAAGTATGGCTTTTATAGGCTCTGTGCCTCTAACTTCGCCTCCTCAAAAAGAGTGCAAGCTGTCACTTCAAATTAAATTCGAAATGACAGTTGGACATTCAAAAACCTAAGCAGCGAAGTTGATTAACTTCACTCAGGCGTCATTATTAGCTTTGCAAGAAACTTTGTTAGCTCCGCTGTGAGCTCATCATTAGCTTCGCAGGAAGTTTTGTTAGCTCCGCTGAGAGCTTTATTTTAGCTCCGTTGAATGCTCATCCTTAGCTTTGCTTAGCTTTGCCTGAAGCATCATCTTAGCTCCGCTAAGAGCTCATTTATTAGCTTCGCGCGAAGCTCACACTCTTATGGCTCACGCGTCCTAGGTTAAACCAATCTAGTTACCTAGTTCAGTGCACATTTGCACCCAATGGGCTTTTCTGACCTAAGCAATGTCAAAATTTAGGTCTCAAGCTTCAAGTTCAAAGTATTTCAAAATCTACACCAATCCATTAAAGATTCACGAAAACCTTAAAGGGAGTTTTGTTGACACTCTGAAAAGACGAACTCCATGGCAGCTCTGCAACTAATCCAAACAATGTCCAACTTGTTGACACATCTAAAAGACAAGTCACAAGCAGGGAGAGGACATGTTCATCCCTGATGGACAAACTAATGACTTGGACTCCACTGATCCAGTGAAGTAGATAGTGAACCAAGCATTTGCCTTCTGAAGAAGCCCAAAAAAAAGACTAACTCCTAGCTTCACTGCAAACTTAGCGCTAGCTTCGCAGCAAGTTATCAATAGCCCCGTTGTGGGCTCATTCCTTAGATTCGCCTGAAGCTTCGCATAGCTCTATTAAAGAGCTCTCTTTTAACTTCGCTGCAAGCTCAATGACAGCTTTGGTGCAGGCTCATCAGCTCTGCTATGGGTTTAGCTTCGCATGAAGCTCTCTTTTGAGCTCTGTTGTGAGCTAGCTCCGCTGCAAGCTCATATGGTCATTTTTGACCATTTAAATTTCAGCACGAGATTAATGTGATCATTATCACATTTTAGGCAGTTGCTTATCGTGATCCAATCACCCCTGAATCAGTTGGAGAGGATCAAGGAAAATCTCTCAAACAATCAGAGAAAATCAAGGGATTGATATAACCCTAAGCCAGCTGGCTAATTAACTTCGCCAGCATGTGTTAACTTCGCAGCGAAGCTAATCTAGCTTCGCAGCGAAGCTAGACTGTGCTAATTTTTAGGAGAACAATTACACCCCTTGAAGCCTATAAATAGACCAATGCAGGGCTTATTCGGGGCAGAAGGCTGGAGACTTTTTGGCTGGACTTTTTGAGGATCCTTAGCTGAAAAATTCAAAGACGACTGATCTTCTTTGAGAGAGATTTCACAAGAGATCACTCTTTAGCTTCCAGGCTTTTCTCAAAGAACTTTGCTTCTCTTTCAGGGTGCTAATACCCTTACGATCTTCCTTTCTCAAAGGATTTCTAGAACAAAGAGTTGCTTCATTCACCTCCATGTCATCACGGGCGACTTGCCTTGGCGTCTCCTCGTGACTTGTAATTGGTCCCACCATGCGGCTTCTCCCTTGAACTTGTATGCTATGAACTTGACATGCTTCTCCTCAGGAACATAAGCCATGTCGAAGAACTTCTCTACTTCATAAACCTAGTCTAAGAAGGATTCACTATAAATATTCCCACTAAAAGAAAGAATTTCGATCTTCATCCTATATTTGTTAGGATTTGGGGAATCTCATCTCCTATCAAGATTAGAAAAAGAAAATCCTCCTCTCCTGTTAGGAATAGGACTACCCATCCACATATGGCCTCACTCATATGCCATCCTTTCATTGTAGGCTTCGTTGTGAAGTCATCTTCTGGATAGAAGTGGTTGTATAACTCTTCCTCGTCGAAAAGATCCATGTATTGAAACTTCCACAGAGGATGTCTTGGTGGTGGTGGTGGTGGAGGTGGTTGTGGTTGTCGGTGTAGTGGTGGTTGCTGCGTGGCGGTCATTGGGGTGGAAGTTGTTGCAGTGGTAGTGGTGGTGATGGAGGTTGAGTTGACTTACTGTCACGTCCGCCTCAGTACATACCATACGCTAGACTTCGATCATCACTCTTGAGAGACAACTTCTTTATCCCTTTGCCATACAATCCAATGTAGATTTGGTTGTGGTGATGTCTCCCTCAACAACGCCTACCCTTGCGAAAAGGCTTTGCAAATTTGCTGTCATTTCCTGCCATCGTTGGGACATTGTTGAGGCTCTGATACTACTTGACGCAGACTGGGAAACGAATAACGCTGGCTAGATATCGTTCTAGCGCCAACGAATCCTGAAAAGAACTTTTAGGTAGAGAACATACTTGAATCCACGAGAACAACAGCTCGAATCCACGAGCAAAAGGATAACTCGAATCCACGAGCAATTGGAGAGAAATTTTCAATTTAATTGATTAAAACTTGGATGATCAAAATTACAAAGGCACAATGATCTTATATAAACACAAACAAAGTAATACTACTCTAATTAGAAAACTTAATTTACATGGAAGAAAAATTGATTCAATCAGAGTTCAATTCAAACCCCAAAACGAAATCCTATTCAAAAATGGATTTTCTGATACACGCAGATTAGTCGACTTATACTGGGGATTTGTCAAGTATACTATGGATTAGTCGACTTATACTTTCGTATAGTTGACTACTCTATAAATTTCTGCAAAACCTAACTCTGTATTAGCTGTATTGATCGACTTATAAACTTTATAAGTCTTCTACACTGGGGATGATCCTGCTGCATTTCTCAATCTCCTACATCAGAAAATTACAATAATACTCTGGGGATGTTCCTGCTGCATGTCTCAATCTCCACATCAGATAATTATGATAATACCAGTAAGAGGGCCTTGTTAAACAAGTGGAAAAGTAAAGGCCTCGTGCAAAAAAAATTGATGCATAGGAAAAACCTCCAAAATATGACCATGTTAGTAAATGAAAATGACTATGTGTGACGATGTCTTGTTCCAGATTCCAATTTATCACTTGAAATTTGATTGAAACACAAGGAATATAATCTAAGTTTTGGTTAGCTATTTCAAACTTCCTAAGCAAGCAGAGACGTAATTGTGCATGTGATATACTAAAGCCCTTTACTTGTTTCAAGTTAAGATTTTAAGTAAAAGCATGAGCATTAAAGATGTCGATTCACTTACTGTTTAATTTAGATCCCCTTTAATTAAGAACGAGAAAGAAGTTCATACCATAGTGACTAACCCCTGTCGGAATAAATCACCACACTCCATTTCCCGAGGAAATTTGTGACGCCCACCTTCGATCACTACTCGAGAACCTTCGACCCCCTCCTACATCTCTGCCAGTTCTAGGACAAGATGGCGGTCTATGCTCGCAATAATCTCTTTCTCTGTTGAGCGTTCCCTTACAGTCTCAAGAGAGCCGCTTATCATAGGTTCTATTCACTCCGAAGAACTCCCTCCGAAGCTTTGAAGATATAATTGACGCCTTCTGCAAAAAGTTCACTCACGAAAGAGTTTCAAAAATAGTAACCCACTCCCCATGATGAAAATGAAACCAAGGGAGAGCCTGAAAAATTACGTCAGCTACTTCCAGAGGTAGATGGTTGTGGTGTACAATTGCAATGAAGATGTTGCGCCGCAGCGCTCATCAGTGGGTTGCAAGTCACCCACTCATTTTACAAGCATCTGCTGAAGAACGATGTCACCAAGATAAGGGACATCGTTGTCCGAGCATAAAAGTACATACAAATTGAAGAGGCGACTTGGGTTGCCACCCGTCGCCCTCCCAAACAAGGCCCCGAGGTCAAGAAGTCGAAGCCACAGTTCCCTCCGAGGAAGAATACGAGCCACAACTCCGCCGCTGTCTACAACCACCAAGGCGGGTGATCGAATCCAGCAAGAGAAGTGCAGCGGAGCCCGACCCCGTTTCCTTCACGATACCTATCGATCATGTCTTCAATGCCATCAAAGACCAGCCTTGGGTCAAGTGCCTGAGCAGAACGCTCCCATAGAACCTTAGGGGACCTGGATTCAGAGACTACTGCGCCTTCCATGACGGGACAGGCCACCTAGCAGTAGACTGTAGCAACCTCCAACAGCACCTTCAGGACCTGGTCAACGAAGAATATCTCCGAGAGTTCATCCTCAACTCGGACTGCCCTCGGAGGTCAAAATGCAAAAGCAGCCCGAGACCATAGATGAGCACTAAGGCAGCGCCCTCGTCCAATACAGGGAGGTAAACGTCATCTTCAGGACCTCTCCGGTGGAAGGCATCACCGCGAAGGGAAGAGCCATTTACGTCAATGAAGCTCGGGAGGACAACTATCCAACAGTATTGACATTCCTGCCTTCACCACTGGGCAAGCCCGTCTTCTTCTCGGAGGAAGACACCTACGCCATGCACTTCCCGCACAATGACGCTTTGGTCATGGCAATACACATCGACTGCTGCAAAGTATCAAAGATCTTAGTTATCAACATCCTATATGGACACGCCCTAGATCAAATGGAGGACACTCCCAGTTGACCCGAAAAATGATCATCCCTCAGACTCAGTCGCTTCTCTATGGATTCGATCGGAGCGAAGACTATTCTCCTGGAACAGTTGAATCCCCGGTCCGAGTGGATCCATACTTCGTCATGGAGTTTTGCATCCTAGACGCCGAGTCTCCCTACAACGCCATCCTCGAGATGCCATGGATCCATATGATGGGGGCAGTCCTATCCACCATCATTAACTTCTGAAGTACCCCGTACCATCGGGAATGACCAACATAAGGGCGACCAGGCGATGGCCAGGACAGTAACTGCAGTAGCCCAGAAGAGATCCGGCTTGACGCAAAAGACCTCCCAAGCAGGTCGTAACGAAAACTTTCCAGTGGACAAGAAGCAAAAGATGATTGCTGACCAATAGCAATCATAATACGACGAAAGCCGAAATCCTGACTCACCCACTGATTCGAGAAACCACACAGCAAGATCGAAGAGAACCCCGAGTCATCCATTATAAACCCACATTACCTGGAGCGGACTCTCCGAATCGGCTCAAACATGCACCCTCATGAGAAGACATTATTTAAACAGTTCTTGTCGGACTACAGTTCTTGTCAAACAACTTGGACGTATTCGTGTGGGCCCCTACAAATATGCTTGGAATTGATCTTGAGGTCATCTGCCACTAGCTCTCCATCAAGGCAGACGTCAAGCAAGTGAAGCAGAAGCCTAGGAGAATGAACAAAGAACGGAGCCGCACCATCAGTGATGGAAGTTGACCGCCTACTTCAAGTCGGCTTCATTCGAGAGACATTCTACCCCGACTGGCTCTCCAATCCCGTTCTCGTGAAGAAAAAAAATGCCAAGTGGAGAGTCCGCATCAACTATACCAACCCCAAAGGACAGTTATCCCCTCCAAAAATCGATCAACCAGTAGAGGCGACGGCCAGCCACAAACTCCTTAGCTTCATGGACGCTTATTCCGAATATACTTAGATCAAGATGCACCCATCAGATGAAGACAAGACAACCTTCACTACAGATCAGAGAATGTACTGCTACAAGGTGGACTCAAGAATGTTGGGGCCACGTTCCAGCGAATGGTTAACAAAGTCTACAACCAAGGACATTATGGCCCAGATGTTCGACGATGCCAAGAATTATGTAAATAAGTACCCGCAATGCTAAAAGTTCGCTCCAGTGTCAAACAAGCCGAGTACTGACCTTCACACCTTACCGCAGTCCTTGACCCTTTATACAATAGGGAGTGGACGTAGTTGGACCGCTCCCCTGAGCGTAGCCTCAGTTGCGACTCCTACTGGTAGCTACCGACTACTTCACCAAATGAGTTAAGGCAGTGCCGCTCTCCGAAGTCACCGGGCAACAGATTGTTAGGTTTCTCTAGCAGCACATAATGTATCACTTCGAGCCCCCCACACCATCATCTCCGAAAATAGAACGAACTTTACCAGTAAGCAAGTGACCAGTTTCTACGCCAAGTACAAGATCACCCATCGATTCTGCATAACTTATTACCCTCAAAGCAACGACCAGGCTGAAATCAGGGACCGTACCATCCTCGATAGCCTGGACAAAACTAAAGGCAAATTGGTGGAGAAACTCCTCGAAGTGCTCTAGGCCTATAGGCCAACAAGTGCGCCCCCACCAGAGAAACCCTGTTTTCGTTGGCATGCAGAATAGAGACAATCATCCTAGTCAACATCAGCATGTCGACACTCTGAGTGGAAGGAGTGGGTCAAGACTAGAACAATGCCCAACTCCTCTTGGTGTTGGATCAGTCAGAGGAAAAAGCCACAATAGGCTCAAATCCGCATCACAGCCTACCAACGGCAGATCTGGGCCGCGTACCACAAGAAGGTGAGGTTCGGATATTTCAAGTTGGAAAACTGGTCCTGAAGCGCGTGATTCAAACCACAAGGCAGAAAGATCAAGGAAACTTGGGACCCAACTGGGAGGGCCCATATATCATCGTCGTTCGAGGAAGTAAGGGGCCGTACACCTAGGCTGATCACGATTGGAACCAACTAGATAAGCTATGGAACTCTTTTCACTTGAAATGTATCATGTGTAAATCATGTAATACCTAATGATGAGATCATTTTTTGCTGTCTTAATCACATTTCACCAAATTCTGATACCTGCCCCGAGTACCGTGCACTCCATGACAACATAACTTCAAAGTTAGGGTTTTCCCACTCAGGTAAGATTCACATGTACTATTCACATGTACTATTGTGGAACGAACCCTACTCGGGAACTACATTCCAAACACTTCAGAACCAAAACTACTCCCCGAGCAAATGCAACAATGAGTCAATCACAAGCGCAAGCAAGGCAAGATCAAGAAAATACTTTCATTTAAAAAAAAAATCTTTGCTTTATTAAAGAGTTTTTTCGATTACATCCATCCACGTAGAAGTATGGTTACAACTAACAAGAGTAATACAAGATCTGTCACATATATATATTCTTCCTGATAGAAAAATCAAACATGCCCACGGTCGTGTCGCTAACAGCATCCAGGAGATGGCTCCTAAACAAACAATCCGCCACGGCTGGAAGAACAAAGGAGATCGTGCCTCGAACTGCAAACTAAAGCCTGCAAGGTGAGGAGGATATCGATGCAAAGACCGTAATCTGAGGATAAACTCGGGAGCGATGGCAGACAAAGCAGTGGCATCAAATAGAAGTGCAAACGGTCAATTTTAGGGATTAAAACTGTCATCAAGTGCGTATATACTCCTTGCTCCATGATCGCTACAAGGAAAGGGGCGTCAAGCCCTAACCCCTGCCCGATTTGTTCTGGTCAGAGTCCAGATGTGCAGACCAAGAAGAAGTTAGAACATTCCCTGTCCTTCCTGACAGCTAGGCCTCATCGCAATAGCCGAAGCTTCTTGACAAGCCCATCGCGAGAACCGAAACCCCTCGACAAATGGACTCCTGAACACTAGGAGTGCAGTAACTATCACCATCCCTCCCTCTCCATCCTCCACCGGAGAAAGAAGGAAAGAGGCATCACCGCTCAAAGCACAATGTAGAATCTCAAAAGCAAGTTTCATGAAGAAACTCAGATTTACTCAGAAGATTCCGCCCTAGAAAAAAAAATAAGCCTAGGCGTCAACCGTTTAGAATTCTAATCCCCAAAGATGAAGAAGAGCCACTCAATCAGCAGCCTATGCGTGTCGCGGCGGTTTGGATCCGAACTGTCGTGCAAGATACGCTGCACTTCCTCGAACGCCGCGATTCCTCAAAAAATAACAATTAATTGACCGACGCAACTGCGGATAGGATGCGTATTTAAGGCTCTGCCATCCTGTAGAGAAACGCTGCTACAAGACAAAAACTGAAGCGAAAATAATCTACCCTACTTCAGGCTCAGAGTTCCCTTCTCTATCTGCTCCCCTTCTATCTCTCAGAGTTCCCGAGAACTTATAACTCCCGAAGGAAAGTCCCTGACCTCCTCCAAAGAGAGGGAAGCAGAAGGGGTATCTGTAGTGGTCATTTTCCAACTCTCTGAGACATGCCATGTGTTCATCCAGCACCAAATAGGTGCGCTCCACGTAGCCGCTTCCAGAACTTTCATGCAGGAGTCTTCGGTTAATTCAAACTCCAAGCGAATAGGGTAGCTAGAAGGAAGAGATAAATTTGGTACGGATCTCTATCTCTAAGCCAAATCTTCACTCGAATTTGATAGTTACAGTTCAGGAATAGATCAATCACATCAACAACTGAACACAACTACCAGATAAAGATCACTCGCTCAACTAATTCAAACCAGGATGTTCAGCTCCAACCGCCTCTGAGATAAGCAGTTGATATTTAAACAGAGCTGGACTGTACAGCCTTATCCAACAGACATACATGTATAAATAAAATTCATTTCCAATATGAAAGGGACGAGGAATTGAGCCCAGAAACCCTAGCACACTAGAGAATCACCATTATAATCACCATTATTATAGTGAAATCTTTCTCGTCCTCTCCATAATTTTCTCTTTCGGGTTTTTCATGTAAATCTCTGTGTTTGTGTTGATTTATTTGATATTTGCTTGACCCATCTTCATAATTTTGGTGCGTGGATAAATTCCATAGAAAATTACCCACAACAATGATGCAAGCCACCAAAGTCCCAACATTAATTAAAAATTTGATAAAAAAGATTCAGATCAACCTATAATCACTTCCTTGGTATATGATCAAGGTTTCAGAAGGCACACACAATAATATATAAATAGATCAAGGTTGTTAGGTACAGAACTTCAGATCCAGCGAGTTTGCATCAATCTTTTGCAAGTCTAAACTTCACCTCTACATATTTGGAAAAATAGCCATCCGAGATCCAAATCAACCACCTCAAGGTTATAATGGAGATGTCATGGATTGCTTATGGTTTGCCATTACAAGCGCAACATATATAGAAAAACTTACTAATGGTCAAAACTCAGATAATCAGTCTACACATTATTTTTTCTTGAGAGGAACCAATACACACACACATACTATCCATATATCCTTGAAAGCTTCAAAATATATCTTAGAAATAACGAATTATGTCCGCATAGATGAATCTTCTAAGGAAAGGATTATGAGCTTTGATAAGGAGAAAATATCTAACCTTATTGATTACTTAGCATCACCAATTTTGACAAGACAAGAAGAATAACGTGTGAGCTACAATACTTGCATTCTAGAGCTATTCGATATGACAAACCAACAAAATCAGCCAACTTGCGCCCCTGAAAGTAAATAATATCATAAATCAGTTATGAATACACACTTGTCGCCTACATTTCATATGTTTAGTTTCATATCCCTATATTTTGTAAAATAAATATACAACTCCATGATTGCTAACCAAATATTTTAAACAAAAAATATATATCGTAACACTTTTTGTGAGACTTGCATCAAATTAAGAAAAATTACACTGTCTAAAATCTTAAATCTGAATGCATGTGACATTACCTAAGAAGGAACACGAAAAATGATTCCTATTCTTTAGAATCCACCACCAAAGCAATATTAATTACCAAGTCCTAGCACAAGACTTGACACAACCAGCTCAACTTCCCGTGGAAAGTGAGACCAAAACCCAGCTTACACTGAACAAAACTCATTATTTAGTTGTTTGCATGACTCAAAAATTAGATAATTATTTTGGGGGTGGGGGGACAAAATAAACTAATAAGGTGATGTATTTTCTTTTTGTATAACTTGATACATGGAAACCTACAATAAGTATTAAAATAAGTCATGCAGTACTCGCATTCTGATGCTCCAAGTAATCCCATAAACATGATTCTGAATTTGGATGCAAAAACAAATCAAATATATAAGACTACACAATGATAGCAGATGAATAATGACAAGAAGATGGCAGCTGAAAGCGATAAAGGTAGAATCAAAGATGGCCGAAATATAAAAGAGATGAGGATACCAGAAACGGAAGAATGAGCGTCCAGTTCCTCGCAAGACGTACAGTCTCGTCGAACACCTGCACATTAGAACAATCGTCCAATATCTGGACGTGCAAATCCAGGGTCGTCAGAACGCGACCATGGTGAGTGTGTGTGTAAAGGGGAAAGAACTCGTGCAGGATAAACAATGTGCATAAATGATAATAAGAACAACTGCAGATATGAGGGACTGAATAACAAGATAAATAACAGAACTGTAGTATAACTGAAAATCAACATGAATAAAGATAGAAGACAACTGTCACAATAGTAAGCAAGCCACTGATGCCAAAATATGCAACCTATCACATGTCACTAGGCTGGTATCCAAGTCTGGTCATAAATCTGGTCCTGGTCATGATAATCTGATCATGGTTATAATCATGAGTCTAACATAGTGATATATAAATATACAACCAGGTGATTACGGTCAGTCACAATGCATTAACAGTTCATTATTAATTATGTCAGCGAACACTAATTGCCACCTGTAATAGGCGCATTCCATACTACGCCTACTAGACGTGTCAATCAGGGTCCTAAGTTATTGAAATTAACAGAAGAGACATTGTCCATGCTTTAGGTGGGTCCCGTACATACCCGGGACCACGGCCCAGATGCCTGGCGCTGAACCAGGCCCTACCGCCAGGTAGTCAGTAACAGTAACAGTACTCACAGTATCACTGTGGAACAGTAAACTCACAGTAACACTGTGGAACAATAAACAGATGGGATGTCAGTCATCCCCCGGAACCCTGCAGTGGAACCGTAAGTCGGCTGCGCAACCTGTATCCTAGGTCCACCCAAAATACAGACGCTGTCTCCTCCATCAATTTCCCCAATCCCGATGTAAGTTGTTCAATTACTTTATTATTTAATTCAGTAAAAACAATCAATACCCATGTTACATATAACGCTGGGACAATACGGTGACAGTAACGATAACAGTTCTGTAACAGTCAATCAGTAATCGTATACACGGTGAACATTATCAGTAACAGTGAACAGTAATAGTAACCGTGTATACGATGAACAATAAAACTGTACAGGGTGTTACGGTCAAATAATCTTTTCCCAGTAACTTTCAGTAACATGAATTATACAGTAACAGTCCTGATACTGCTCAATAAACAGTCTCAACTAAAACTGATCCTAATCTCAACCATCCCTACTGAAGAGATATCAGTAACTGATCCATCGACTCATAGTCTCAATAACAATCACTATGAACCTCAAACATTGAATCCAAGTCCAAGTATGATACAGTAATCACCATCTCGATGAATCATTAATCAATCTTCTCATTGATACCAATTTGTTCTAATCCTCTAATCACCAATAATTGAGATCAAATAATAATTGTTATCAAATTCTGAATATATATATTACCATCGATATCAATGAAACTACTCTCACAATAACTGTATCTCTATAACTGGAGAAAGATAATAACTAGAAATTCATCACAAATAGCAGTCTACTGATATCCTCGAGACCAACTAGGTCAACACATATCGAAATCATATATACAGGGGAAACATTCTCCAACACCTGTAATCTAGAATGGTCTATATCTGATACTCAAAAACAATAAGCTCATCCATACCCAGAAAATATAATCAGGGGTAAATCCAGAAAATACTCACAATCAATAATCCAAAGTCATCACTCTCATTTGAACTTTATTCAAGATCCAAAGAACAGACACGATTCTCATTTAATTTCAACTCTAACTAATTCCACATTCCGACCCAACTATTAAGAAATCCAATCTCTTAATAAGGTAACATCATAATAAATCCGTCCTCAATACCCTAATGAATCAACATCTATGTTATTACTAAAAGAAGAATAACAAGTCTGATAAGTATTCCTCATAAAATATGAATCTATCCATAATCATAAATCAATCCAACTGAAGGTCAATCCAATTACAGTTCAGGTTCCTTTACAACTATCTGAATCCGAACAGTTTCTCATGGAATAATGTAAGTCTGATACCTTAATATCCAAACAGAAGGTCCATGTATATCTGATGCTCAAACATGAACTAATCCAGCCAATCAATAGATCGAGTCAAGTTACAGTCTAAGGTATATCAAGACTAGGCCTATGCCAATAACTCCAAACTACCAACACATGAAATGACGCTGAAACAAACTCATATCAACTAGGTAATTAAAGTAAACAATCATACATGTCTCATGAACTGGTACAAGTCATCAAGCTAGTAAAATATAACGGAAAGTCACATAAAATGATAAAGGCAACATGTAAAGCATACCAACAACGGTAAATACATAAGAACGAACACTCACATGAAATGACGCGGTTTCAGAATAGAATCGTCGTCTGATCTTCACTGCACGAACCGGTACTGGTCTACGGATCATCCTATGGATCAGTCTTCGAATCTCCTGTGTGTCGGGTCCACAACGGCATGAATCCGAATCGTGTCCGGGTCTCCTGAAGCTGGGTTCGGATCTCACCGAAGAACGAAATGCTGTGGCACGTAACCAACACATACAAATAAATATAAATACATGCTAAACACTCACACGTGCATACTGACACATACGTGTACACTCATGTACACATACATATACAAGCATACACAACAATACATATATATAAACATGCCTACATATTATATACTTACATATATATAAATGCATAATTACACATATAGGTATACACATTAATTTAATTAATTGCATACATATCCAAATTACTAAATAACTATTATTAACTATAAATATCTATACATAATCACTAAACTATACATATAAATGCTTAAAGAATAAATTCATGCAAATATATGTACCATGCATAAATACATGCATATACATGCAAGCATCAACATCCAACTCACGCACAAACCAACACATATAAATGAACTTCCAAATATTACAATATTGCCATTTTACATGTAAATAAAGCTAACCTCGAGCCGATTTGCGGCGCACCGACGGAGGCTCCGACGGAGGCGTCCGGGGTCGCGGAGGGTGTCGTTGGATAGAGCAACTCGCCGCGAAGGGCGTGGGGTGCGTTCGCGCTCGCCGACGGCGATCAACGGCATCCCGCGGAGAGCTCGAAAATAGCTCGGAGGAAAGGTTTCTCACCAGATACATACACAATTAAACAATGTAAATTAATGCACATCAATTCATTAACAAATAAATACTGAATTCAACATCTTAGGAATAATAATGTACCTAAGGGAAAGTTGCTCACGCACAGCCGTGGGTTGTTAGCTGTGCGTGGTCGGTGGGCACGGCCAATGGGAATGCCCCGGCTGTTCACAGTGAGGAGGTGCTCGGTAGGCTAGGCTCGGCCAACGGAGGGAGAGGGCTCGGCTGTGCTGGTGTTGTTGGGGCTCACGGCAACAATGGGAGGATCCAGTGGGGTCTTGGGCGGCCTGGATCTGCTGGGCTGATGCGGATCTCGCCGGAGACGAGTAGGAGGTGCTCCGGTGGCCGGAGATCTCATCGATGCTGCTGGGGCGTCACCAGCAAGGGGAGGAGGTGGCTGCTGTTGCCGGCCAGGAGAGGAAGGCCGGGGAGGGGTTGCTCGGTTTCGCCTGGTGGAGGGGCGCAGCCGGCTATGAAGGGGGGTGCGGCGGCTGGATGTGAAGGAGATGGAAAAAAAACAAAGAATAGGTTAGGTTATTAATCCTAGGTTTAGGATTTAAGAAAGGATTATATAGGAGGTGCAAATAATGGGTTATGGGTTGGATGGATAATGGGTTGATCCAAGTGGGTATAGGTCAATAGGCTAATGGGTATTGGGTTGAATCTAAATGGGTATGGGTAGGATCAAGGATACAAGGGAAAGGAAATAAAGCTACAAACAATAATAAATAAATACAAATTACAATAATATTAACAATTAATAATGACACTAAAAATAGTTAACCATAACATAAATAATCATAAGGTTAGCAATCACAATATTAATTAATCAAGATAAATAATAATATTAATAAACGACAACAAAGAGTAACCAATCTCAAGAGATAGAATAGGAGAAATGAATTGGAAAGAAGGATGAAATCAAGATGGACATCCAAATCTCTAAATGAAGTGTTGGAATCATGGATATCAACAGATCAAGAATGGAATTCAAAGGGAGGACGATCAATTCCAAATGGAGTCAATATTATCATGTGAATAGTATATGTATATTGCAGTGTAATTATAACTCATTCAAGTTACAGGTAAGAACTAGGTCATCTTGCGAATATCAAAATTCAAAATTTAACATCGCAAGTCGAAAACCTAGGCTCTGATACCAAGAAAACCCTGTCACGCCCCGCTTTCCAAAATACGCGAAAAAAGGAGGCGCGACGAGAGTCAGCGACGTATATACGTAAGGAAAATACCCACGTATACACGCTAAGCCTAAATGTAACCTGATCAAGCTATAAATCAAAAGCATAATAATCAATGGTCACTGCAATAATACATATAAGACTACACAATGATAGCAGATGAATAATGACAAGAAGATGGCAGCTGAAAGCGATAAAGGTAGAATCAAAAATGGCCGAAATATAAAAGAGATGAGGATATCAGAAACGGAAGAATGAGCGTCCAGTTCCTCGCAAGACGTACAGTCTCGTCGAACACCTGCACATTAGAACAATCGTCCAATATCTGGACGTGCAAATCTAGGGTCGTCAGAACGCGACCATGGTGAGTGTGTGTGTAAAGGGGAAAGAACTCGTGCAGGATAAACAATGTGCATAAATGATAATAAGAACAACTGCAGATATGAGGGACTGAATAACAAGATAAATAACAGAACTGTAGTATAACTGAAAATCAACATGAATAAAGATAGAAGACAACTGTCACAATAGTAAGCAAGCCACTGATGCCAAAATATGCAACCTATCACATGTCACTAGGCTGGTATCCAAGTCTGGTCATAAATCTGGTCCTGGTCATGATAATCTGGTCATGGTTATAATCATGAGTCTAACATAGTGATATATAAATATACAACCAGGTGATTACGGTCAGTCACAATGCATTAACAGTTCATTATTAATTATGTCAGCGAAGACCAATTGCCACCTGTAATAGGCGCATTCCATGCTACGCCTACTACACGTGTCAATCAGGGTCCTAAGTTATTGAAATTAACAGAAGAGACATTGTCCATGCTTTAGGTGGGTCCCGTACATACCCGGGACCACGGCCCAGATGCCTGGCGCTGAACCAGGCCCTACCACCAGGTAGTCAGTAACAGTAACAGTACTCACAGTATCACTGTGGAACAGTAAACTCACAGTAACACTGTGGAACAGTAAACAGATGGGATGCCAGTCATCCCCCGGAAACCTGCAGTGGAACCGTAAGTCGGCTGCGCAACCTGTATCCTAGGTCCACCCAAAATACAGACGCTGTCTCCTCCATCAATTTTCCCAATCCCGATGTAAGTTGTCAATTACTTTATTATTTAATTCAGTAAAAACAATCAATACCCATGTTACATATAACGCTGGGACAATACGGTGACAGTAACGATAACAGTTCTGTAACAGTCAATTAGTAATCGTATACACGGTGAACATTATCAGTAACAGTGAACAGTAATAGTAACCGTGTATACGATGAACAATAGAAGTGTACAGGGTGTTACGGTCAAATAATCTTTTCCCAGTAACTTTCAGTAACATGAATTATACAGTAACAGTCCTGATACTGCTCAATAAACAGTCTCAACTAAAACTGATCCTAATCTCAACCATCCCAACTGAAGAGATATCAGTAACTGATCCATTGACTCATAGTCTCAATAACAATCACTATGAACCTCAAACATTGAATCCAAGTCCAAGTATGATACAGTAATCACCATCTCGATGAATCATTAATCAATCTTCTTATTGATACCAATTTGTTCTAATCCTCTAATCACCAATAATTGAGATCAAATAATAATTGTTATCAAATTCTGAATATATATATTACCATCAATATCAATGAAACTACTCTCACAATAACTGTATCTCTATAA
Organism: Agave tequilana; assembly: GCA_038442645.1. Lineage (NCBI taxonomy): Eukaryota > Viridiplantae > Streptophyta > Magnoliopsida > Asparagales > Asparagaceae > Agave > Agave tequilana. The sequence goes on from JAVJIF010010831.1 coordinate 82,389, forward strand.
CTGGAGAAAGATAATAACTAGAAATTCATCACAAATAGCAGTCTACTGATATCCTCGAGACCAACTAGGTCAACACATATCGAAATCATATATACAGGGGAAACATTCTCTAACACCTGTAATCTAGAATGGTCTATATCTGATACTCAAAAACAATAAGCTCATCCATACCCAGCAAATATAATCAGGGGTAAATCCAGAAAATACTCACAATCAATAATCCAAAGTCATCACTCTCATTTGAACTTTATTCAAGATCCAAAGAACAGAACACGATTCTCATTTAATTTCAACTCTAACTAATTCCACATTCCGACCCAACTATTAAGAAATCCAATCTCTTAATAAGGTAACATCATAATAAATCCGTCCTCAATACCCTAATGAATCCACATCTATGTTATTACTAAAAGAAGAATAACAAGTCTGATAAGTATTCCTCATAAAATATGAATCTATCCATAATCACAAATCAATCCAACTGAAGGTCAATCCAATTACAGTTCAGGTTCCTTTACAACTATCTGAATCCGAACAGTTTCTCATGGAATAATGTAAGTCTGATACCTCAATATCCAAACAGAAGGTCCATGTATATCTGATGCTCAAACATGAACTAATCCAGCCAATCAATAGATCGAGTCAAGTTACAGTCTAAGGTATATCAAGACTAAGCCTATGCCAATAACTCCAAACTACCAACACATGAAATGACGCTGAAACAAGCTCATATCAACTAGGTAATTAAAGTAAACAATCATACATGTCTCATGAACTGGTACAAGTCATCAAGCTAGTAAAATATAACGGAAAGTCACATAAAATGATAAAGGCAACATGTAAAGCATACCAACAACGGTAAATACATAAGAACGAACACTCACATGAAATGACGCGGTTTCGGAATAGAATCGTCGTCTGATCTTCACTGCACGAACCGGTACTGGTCCACGGATCATCCTATGGATCAGTCTTCGAATCTCCTGTGTGTCGGGTCCACAACGGCATGAATCCGAATCGTGTCCGGGTCTCCTGAAGCTGGGTTCGGATCTCACCGAAGAACGAAATGCTGTGGCACGTAACCAACACATACAAATAAATATAAATACATGCTAAACACTCACACGTGCATACTGACACATACGTGTACACTCATGTACACATACATATACAAGCATACACAACAATACATATATATAAACATGCCTACATATTATATACTTACATATATATAAATGCATAATTACACATATTGGTATACACATTAATTTAATTAATTGCATACATATCCAAATTACTAAATAACTATTATTAACTATAAATATCTATACATTAATCACTAAACTATACATATAAATGCTTAAAGAATAAATTCATGCAAATATATGTACATGCATAAATACATGCATATACATGCAAGCATCAACATCCAACTCACGCACAAACCAACACATATAAATGAACTTCCAAATATTTACAATATTGCCATTTTACATGTAAATAAAGCTAACCTCGAGCCGATTTGCGGCGCACCGACGGAGGCTCCGACGGAGGCGTCCGGGGTCGCGGAGGGTGTCGTTGGATAGAGCAACTCGCCGCGAAGGGCGTGGGGTGCGTTCGCGCTCGCCGACGGCGATCAACGGCATCCCGCGGAGAGCCCGAAAATAGCTCGGAGGAAAGGTTTCTCACCAAATACATACACAATTAAACAATGTAAATTAATGCACATCAATTCATTAACAAATAAATACTTGAATTCAAACATCTTAGGAATAATAATGTACCTAAGGGAAAGTTGCTCACGCACAGCCGTGGGTTGTTGGCTGTGCGTGGTCGGTGGGCACGGCCAATGGGAATGCCCGGCTGTTCACAGTAAGGAGGTGCTCGGCAGGCTAGGCTCGGCCAACGGAGGGAGAGGGCTCGGCTGTGCTGGTGTTGTTGGGGCTCACGGCAACAATGGGAGGATCCAGTGGGGTCTTGGGCGGCTGGATCTGCTGGGGCTGATGCGGATCTCGCCGGAGACGAGTGGGAGGTGCTCCGGTGGCCGGAGATCTCATCGATGCTGCTGGGGGGCGTCACCAGCAAGGGGAGGAGGTGGCTGCTGTTGCCGGCCAGGAGAGGAAGGCCGGGCAGGGGTTGCTCGGTTTCGCCTGGTGGAGGGGCGCAGCCGGCTATGAAGGGGGTGCGGCGGCTGGATGTGAAGGAGATGGGAAAAAACAAAGAATAGGTTAGGTTATTAATCCTAGGTTTAGGATTTAAGAAAGGATTATATAGGAGGTGCAAATAATGGGTTAGGGTGGATTGGATAATGGGTTGATCCAAGTGGGTATAGGTCAATAGGCTAATGGGTATTGGGTTGAATCTAAATGGGTATGGGTAGGATCAAGGATACAAGGGAAAGGAAATAATGCTACAAACAATAATAAATAAATACAAACTACAATAATATTAACAATTAATAATGACACTAAAAATAGTTAACCATAACATAAATAATCATAAGGTTAGCAATCACAATATTAATTAATCAAGATAAATAATAATATTAATAAACGACAACAACAATAATAATAGAAATAATAATTAGCATTTACTACTACCACTAATACTCATACTAATATTAAATAAATAGAGAATATAATATGAACACTATTAATAATAATGACAAATAATAATCATAATAAAAGAACAATAATAATAATGGAGATAACTACTAATAGTATCAACAACTAATAGAAATAAATTAATAATTACAATTGGCAAAAGAAATGTCAATGATAAATAATGGTAAACATAAGACCAAATTACTATTTACTATCTCAAAGTAATTTGCATATTTATTAATAATAATAATAATCACAAGGAAAAGAGTAATAAATTAAGTTGATTAAAAAATAATCAGTAAATCAAAATAAATACTTTAGGAAAAATAAAAATACAGTATTTTAAATTAGGGATATTACATTCTACCCACCTTAATAAAAATTTTGTCCTCGAAATTTCAATAAAGCGGGGAATGATAAAATCAAATTAGGAAGAAGATGAAGCTTCCACACCACTTCTCACTGCATCAAGACTTCACCTCGCTTCCGCTGTGCGCTCTGATTTCTGGTACCGGCTTCAACAAGGAGTAACCAATCTCAAGAGATAGAATTAGGAGAAATGAATAGGAAAGAAGGATGAAATCAAGATGGACATCCAAATCACTCTAAATGAAGTGTTGGAATCATGGATATCAACAGATCAAGAATGGAATTCCAAAGGGAGAACGATCAATTCCAAATGGAGTCAATATTATCATGTGAATAGTATATGTATATTGCAGTGTAATTATAACTCAATCAAGTTACAGGTAAGAACTAGGTCATCTTGCGAATATCAAAATTTAAAATTTAACATCGCAAGTCGAAAACCTAGGCTCTGATACCAAGAAAACCCTGTCACGCCCCGCTTTCCAAAATACGCGGAAAAGGAGGCGCGACGAGAGTCGGCGACGTATATACGTAAAGAAAATGCCCCACGTATACACGCTAAGCCTAAATGTAACCTGATCAAGCTATAAATCAGAAGCATAATAATCAATGGTCACTGCAATAATACATATAAGACTACACAATGATAACAGATGAATAATGACAAGAAGATGGCAGCTGAAAGCGATAAAGGTAGAATCAAAGATGGCCGAAATATAAAAGAGATGAGGATACCAGAAACGGAAGAATGAGCGTCCAGTCCTCGCAAGACGTACAGTCTCGTCGAACACCTGCACATTAGAACAATCGTCCAATATCTGGACGTGCAAATCCAGGGTCGTCAGAACGCGACCATGGTGAGTGTGTGTGTAAAGGGGAAAGAACTCGTGCAAGATAAACAATGTGCATAAATGATAATAAGAACAACTGCAGATATGAGGGATTGAATAACAAGATAAATAACAGAACTGTAGTATAACTGAAAATCAACATGAATAAAGATAGAAGACAACTGTCACAATAGTAAGCAAGCCACTGATGCCAAAATATGCAACCTATCACATGTCACTAGGCTGGTATCCAAGTCTGGTCATAAATCTGGTCCTGGTCATGATAATCTGGTCATGGTTATAATCATGAGTCTAACATAGTGATATATAAATATACAACCAGGTGATTACGGTCAGTCACAATGCATTAACAGTTCATTATTAATTATGTCAGCGAAGACCAATTGCCACCTGTAATAGGCGCATTCCATACTACGCCTACTACACGTGTCAATCAGGGTCCTATGTTATGAAATTAACAGAAGAGACATTGTCCATGCTTTAGGTGGGTCCCGTACATACCCGGGACCACGGCCCAGATGCCTGGCGCTGAACCAGGCCCTACCACCAGGTAGTCAGTAACAGTAACAGTACTCACAGTATCACTGTGGAACAGTAAACTCACAGTAACACTGTGGAACAGTAAACAGATGGGATGTCAGTCATCCCCCGGAACCCTGCAGTGGAACCATAAGTCGGCTGCGCAACCTGTATCCTAGGTCTACCCAAAATACAGACGTTGTCTCCTCCATCAATTTTCCCAATCCGATGTAAGTTGTTCAATTACTTTATTATTTAATTCAGTAAAAAACAATCAATACCCATGTTACATATAACGCTGGGACAATACGGTGACAGTAACGATAACAGTTCTGTAACAGTCAATTAGTAATCGTATACACGGTGAACATTATCAGTAACAGTGAACAGTAATAGTAACCGTGTATACGATGAACAATAGAACTGTACAAGGTGTTACGGTCAAATAATCTTTTCCCAGTAACTTTCAGTAACATGAATTATACAGTAACAGTCCTGATACTGCTCAATAAACAGTCTCAACTAAAACTGATCCTAATCTCAACCATCCCTACTGAAGAGATATCAGTAACTGATCCATCGACTCATAGTCTCAATAACAATCACTATGAACCTCAAACATTGAATCCAAGTCCAAGTATGATACAGTAATCACCATCTCGATGAATCATTAATCAATCTTCTCATTGATACCAATTTGTTCTAATCCTTTAATCACCAATAATTGAGATCAAATAATAATTGTTATCAAATTCTGAATATATATATTACCATCGATATCAATGAAACTACTCTCACAATAACTGTATCTTTATAACTGGAGAAAGATAATAACTAGAAATTCATCACAAATAGCAGTCTACTGATATCCTCGAGACCAACTAGGTCAACACATATCGAAATCATATATACAGGGGAAACATTCTCTAACACCTGTAATCTAGAATGGTCTATATCTGATACTCAAAAACAATAAGCTCATCCATACCCAGCAAATATAATCAGGGGTAAATCCAGAAAATACTCACAATCAATAATCCAAAGTCATCACTCTCATTTGAACTTTATTCAAGATCCAAAGAACAGAACACGATTCTCATTTAATTTCAACTCTAACTAATTCCACATTCCGACCCAACTATTAAGAAATCCAATCTCTTAATAAGGTAACATCATAATAAATCCGTCCTCAATACCCTAATGAATCCACATCTATGTTATTACTAAAAGAAGAATAACAAGTCTGATAAGTATTCCTCATAAAATATGAATCTATCCATAATCACAAATCAATCCAACTGAAGGTCAATCCAATTACAGTTCAGGTTCCTTTACAACTATCTGAATCCGAACAGTTTCTCATGGAATAATGTAAGTCTGATACCTCAATATCTAAACAGAAGGTCCATGTATATCTGATGCTCAAACATGAACTAATCCAGCCAATCAATAGATCGAGTCAAGTTACAGTCTAAGGTATATCAAGACTAGGCCTATGACAATAACTCCAAACTACCAACACATGAAATGACGCTGAAACAAGCTCATATCAACTAGGTAATTAAAGTAAACAATCATACATGTCTCATGAACTGGTACAAGTCATCAAGCTAGTAAAATATAACGGAAAGTCACATAAAATGATAAAGGCAACATGTAAAGCATACCAACAACGGTAAATACATAAGAACGAACACTCACATGAAATGACGCGGTTTCGGAATAGAATCGTCGTCTGATCTTCACTGCACGAACCGGTACTGGTCTACGGATCATCCTATGGATCAGTCTTTGAATCTCCTGTGTGTCGGGTCCATAACGGCATGAATCCGAATCGTGTCCGGGTCTCCTGAAGCTGGGTTCGGATCTCACCGAAGAACGAAATGCTGTGGCACGTAACCAACACATACAAATAAATATAAATACATGCTAAATACTCACACGTGCATACTGACACATACGTGTACACTCATGTACACATATATAAGCATACACAACAATACATATATATAAACATGCCTACATATTATATACTTACATATATATAAATGCATAATTACACATATAGGTATACACATTAATTTAATTAATTGCATACATATCAAAATTACTAAATAACTATTATTAACTATAAATATCTATACATTAATCACTAAACTATACATATAATGCTTAAAGAATAAATTCATGCAAATATATGTACCATGCATAAATACATGCATATACATGCAAGCATCAACATCCAACTCACGCACAAACCAACACATATAAATGAACTTCCAAATATTTACAATATTGCCATTTTACATGTAAATAAAGCTAACCTCGAGCCGATTTGCGGCGCACCGACGGAGGCTCCGACGGAGGCGTCCGGGGTCGCGGAGGGTGTCGTTGGATAGAGCAACTCGCCGCGAAGGGCGTGGGGTGCGTTCGCGCTCGCCGACGGCGATCAACGGCATCCCGCGGAGAGCCCGAAAATAGCTCGGAGGAAAGGTTTCTCACCAAATACATACACAATTAAACAATGTAAATTAATACACATCAATTCATTAACAAATAAATACTTGAATTCAAACATCTTAGGAATAATAATGTACTTAAGGGAAAGTTGCTCATGCACAGCCGTGGGTTGTTGGCTGTGCGTGGTCGGTGGGCACGGCCAATGGGAATGCCTCGGCTGTTCACAGTGAGGAGGTGCTCGGCAGGCTAGGCTCGGCCAACGGAGGGAGAGGGCTCGGCTGTGCTGGTGTTGTTGGGGCTCACGGCAACAATGGGAGGATCCAGTGGGGTCTTGGGCGGCCTGGATCTGCTGGGGCTGATGCGGATCTCGCCGGAGACGAGTGGGAGGTGCTCCGGTGGCCGGAGATCTCATCGATGCTGCTGGGGCGTCACCAGCAAGGGGAGGAGGTGGCTGCTGTTGCCGGCCAGGAGAGAAGGCCGGGCAAGGGTTGCTCGGTTTCGCCTGGTGGAGGGGCGCAGCCGGCTATGAAGGGGGGTGCGGCGGCTGGATGTGAAGGAGATGGGGAAAAAACAAAGAATAGGTTAGGTTATTAATCCTAGGTTTAGGATTTAAGAAAGGATTATATAGGAGGTGCAAATAATGGATTATGGGTTGGATTGGATAATGGGTTGATCCAAGTGGGTATAGGTCAATAGGCTAATGGGTATTGGGTTGAATCTAAATGGGTATGGGTAGGATCAAGGATACAAGGGAAAGGAAATAATGCTACAAACAATAATAAATAAATACAAACTACAATAATATTAACAATTAATAATGACACTAAAAATAGTTAACCATAACATAAATAATCATAAGGTTAGCAATCACAATATTAATTAATCAAGATAAATAATAATATTAATAAACGACAACAACAATAATAATAGAAATAATAATTAGCATTTACTACTACCACTAATACTCATACTAATATTAAAATAAATAGAGAATATAATATGAACACTATTAATAATAATGACAAATAATAATCATAATAAAAGAACAATAATAATGGAGATAACTACTAATAGTATCAACAACTAATAGAAATAAATTAATAATTACAATTGGCAAAAGAAATGTCAATGATAAATAATGGTAAACATAAGACCAAATTACTATTTACTATCTCAAAGTAATTTGCATATTTATTAATAATAATAATAATCACAAGGAAAAGAGTAATAAATTAAGTTGATTAAAAAATAATCAGTAAATCAAGATAAATACTTTAGGAAAAATAAAAATACAGTATTTTAGATTAGGGATATTACACTATTTGATAAAAAAGCAATACTTTTACATAAAATTCGCTAAAAAGTTAAGCAGTTAAAATGTAGGAATCTTAATAGCATAACTAGCTAGAGTCAACACATATAACCGGTGATCTCACACAGACTGAAGGATGGTCAGTCATTCTTTCAATTTACCTTTACCATATACTCGTTAGTCATCATTTCACATGATATGCTAAAAGATGGTCAGTCATTCTTCTAATTTACCTTTACCATATACTCGTTAGTCATCATTTCACATGATATGCTAAAAGATGGTCAGTCATTCTTCCAATTTACCTTTACCATATACTCGTTAGTCATCATTTCACGTGATATGCTAAATGTGTAGCTTTCTTCGTCAATGCGGTGTTTCTAACTGTTCACTAGCATTAATACGGCCTCAAGTGTGAACCTACATGAACCGCGATGCAAAACTCGTCACACAATCAGATGGCATGAGGTCTCTATATGGTTTTCGTTCACACCAAGCACAAATCGAGCAGTTTTCACAATAAACAGTCACATGTCTAACAGCTACCCAAAATAACGAGGTGTAACTGACACCTATAATTCAGTAGCATTGTTAAAAATATATATATATTGAAAGACTATTTTTGGCTCCTCTGAAATTGGTACCCTGTGACGCACATTATACTCGAAATATGGATAAAAAGCATTCCAAATAATTGTTTGCATATGGAAACCATGGGCATAGGAACCACCGAGTTGCAGAGATTAAAAATGATGTCTATAATACAGCTTGAATACCTTGAAGCGCATCGCAAAACACCTATAAGAACCAAATATTTTCTCAAATTGGTATGTTCGATAGCAAACGAGTATGTTTGTCTCTTCTCTGCACTGCTCTGAGGAAAAAATAGTTTCACTCCCCAATCCGTCATGAAATACCACATCGCCATATACATAACGATTGTACTTAATGTCTATATTGAGTCATACTCAAACATCGGTCCTGATAACTATTTCCTTATTTTTCTCTTTTTTTCTATTGCATAATGCAACCTTACCCTTCATTTCGGCTAGAGATCTATCAGAAATTTTTTTCTGAGATAAGGATTAAATTTTCCTTCTGCAATGGCAGATGATAAGTCTCCCCATGAGTACACTAGATTGTTTTCGAACTTGTCAGTAACAAAAGGCTTAAACTACGTTCATATTGTTGAATAAAATTATTAAGATGTGGCTAAACCTGATCTCTTCAGGGAAGGATAAAATCATGATAAGGAAGGTCATCGCCTCATCCTTCTCATCTCTTGTATGCTTAGACAACATGTAAACAGCTCGTTCAAGAGTTTCCCAATTGAGATTCACGCCAGCTGCATGTCATAATCTATTGGCTCTAGATCGCTTGAACTTACCTGAAATACTAAAGTAACTAAGTTCAGAAACTAAAAGCCACATATCAATTTAATTTTATTTGTATTATAAAAGTCTCACAACTGACTTTGTCCCTTGGTAACCGTATCTAGGTAAATATACATGTTTTAAGATCCACAGAAAAGTTTCATACTCTCCGCCAAGATAGATGCGAATGAAAAATGTTCCGAGTGCTGAATGTCAGTGCGAATTACTTGGTAGTTTTGATTATGATAATCGGGCTGGTTTCACTTCTCGATCATCTCCAATACATTTTTTTATGAGAGACATGTACTACCAGCGAATTTCTCAGCCACATCGAGTTCCAATACATCCACATTGTCGTCAGCGTCATAAGCTCCCCCTCGACCATCGCTGTCACTCATTCGACCACGAATAGCACCATGCCCTCGATCACCGCCGTTACTACCCCTCGACCACGAGCAGCACCATCATCTGGCTCTCGACTACCGCTGTCACCCCCCGCTCGACAACGAGCTACCCCCGACTCGACACCGCCCCTACTGTGATGAGGATCTATGATCCTAGAATATATTTGTCTCCGTCTCATGGATCCTCGTCATAGTAGGGGCAGTAGTCAAGTCGCGGGGAGGGGAGCTCGTGGTTGATGGGGTTGTGATGGTGATGGTCGAGCACGAGGTAATAGTGTTGCTCGTGGTCGAGGGGTAGTGACGATGGTCGAGAACATGTGCTACTCGTGACCAAGGGGGCGGCGGCGGCGATGGTCGAGGGGGAGCTCATGATACTGACGACAATGTGAATGTACAGAAACTCGATGTGGGTGAGAATCAGCAGATCAGTACATGGCTCCCATCGGAAATGTATTGGAGATTATCGGGGAGTGTACCCAGCCTGATTATCCTAATCAAAACTAACGAGTAATTCGTCCCAATATTCAGCACTCGAAACATTTTCTCATACTCCTCTATCTTGGTAGAGAGTATGAAACTTTTATGTAAATCTTGAAACAAGATTTATATTTACCTATATACAATTACTAAGGGACAAAGTCAATTGTGGGAATTTTTTAATACAAATAAAATTAAAAGTGATATGTGGTTTTGAGTTTCTGAACTTCAACTGTAGTTACTTTAGTGTGTCAGGTAAGTCCAAGCAATCCGAGCCAACAGATTATGACATGCGGCGTGAAGCTCAATTGGAAAACTCTCGTACGAGCTATATATAAGTTGTCTAAATATAAAAAAGATAAGAGAGATGAGGCGATGGCCTTCCTTATCATGATTTTACAGTTCCCTAAAAGGATCAGGTTTAGCCACATTCGTGATAATTTTATTAAACAATATGAATCAGATTCCAAACCTTTTGTTACTGACAAGTTCGAAACAATCTGGTGCACTCATGGGGACTTATCATCTGTCATAGAAGGAAAATTTAATCCTAATCTCACAAAAAAGTCATAGGGTAGATCTTTCGCTGAAATGAAGGGTAAGGTTGCATTATCCAATAGGAAAAGAGAAAAATAAGGAAATGTTAATCAGGGCCGATGTTTAGGGATGATACTTAAGATAAACATTAAGAACAATCGTCATGTATATGGCGATGTGGTGCTTCACGACGGATTGGGTAGTGAAACTGTTTTTTCTTAGAGTAGTGCGGAGAAGAGCCAGACATACTAGTTTGCTGTCGAACATACCAAATTGAGAAAATATTTGGTTCCTATAGATGTTATGTGATATGCTTTAGAGTATTAAAGCTGTATTGTAACATTATTCTTAATCTCTGCAACCCGATGGTTCCCATACCGATGGTTTTCATATGCAAACAATTATTTTGGGATGCTTTTTATCCATATTCTGAGTATAATGTGCCTTAAAGGGTACAAATTTTAGATGAAAAAAAGTAGACTTACACTAGATCGTTTTCGAACTTGTCAGTAACAAAAGGCTTAAACTATGTTCATATTGTTGAATAAAATTATTAAGAATGTGGCTAAACCTGATCTCTTCAGGGAAGGATAAAATCATAATAAGGAAGGTCATCGCCTCATCCTTCTCATCTCTTGTATGCTTAGACAACATGTAAACAGCTCGTTCAAGAGTTTCCCAATTGAGCTTCACGCCAGCTGCATGTCATAATCTGTTGGCTCTAGATCGCTTGAACTTACTTGAAATACTAAAGTAACTAAGTTCAGAAACTAAAAGCCACATATCAATTTAACTATATTTGTATTATAAAAGTCTCACAACTGACTTTGTCCCTTGGTAACCGTATCTAGGTAAATATACATCATGTTTTAAGATTCACAGAAAAGTTTCATACTCTCCGCCAAGATGGAGGCGAATGAAAAATGTTCCGAATGCTGAATGTCAGTGCGAATACTTGGTAGTTTTGATTAGGATAATCGGGCTGGTTCCACTTCTCGATCATCTCCAATACATTTTTTTTATGAGAGTCATGTATTAACCGGCGAATTTCTCAGCCACATCGAGTTCCAGTACATCCACATTGTCGTCAGCGTCATAAGCTCCCCCTCGACCACCGATGTCACTCATTCGACCACGAATAGCACCATGCCCTCGACCACCGCCGTTACTACCCTCGACCACGAGGGGCACCATCATCTGGCTCTCGACTACCGCTGTCACCACCCGCTCGACAACGAGCTACCCCGACTCGACCAATGCCCCTACTGTGATGAGGATCTATGATCCTAGAATATATTTGTCTCCGTCTCATGGATCCTCGTCATAGTAGGGGCAGTAGTCAAGTCGCGGGGAGGGGAGCTCGTGGTTGATGGGGTGGTGATGGTGATGGTCGAGCACGAGGTAATAGTGTTGCTCGTGGTCGAGGGGGTAGTGACGGCGATGGTCGAGGACATGGTGCTACTCGTGACCAAGGGGGTGGTGGCGGCGATGGTCGAAGGGGAGCTCATGATACTGACGACAATGTGAACGTACAGAAACTCGATGTGGGTGAGAATCAGCCGATCAGTACATGGCTCCCATCGAAAATGTATTGGAGATTATCGGGGAGTGTACCCAGCCTGATTATCCTAATCAAAACTAACGAGTAATTCGTCCCAATATTCAACACTTGAAACATTTTCTCATACTCCTCCATCTTGGTAGAGAGTATGAAACTTTTATGTAAATCTTGAAACATGATTTATATTTACCTATATACAGTTACTAAGGGACAAAGTCAATGTGGGAATTTTTATTAACAAATAAAATAAAGTGATCTGTGTTTTGAGTTTCTGAACTTCAACTGTAGTTACTTTAGTGTGTCAGGTAAGTCCAAGCAATCCGAGCCAACAGATTATGACATGCGGCGTGAAGCTCAATTGGAAAACTCTCGTACGAGCTATATATAAGTTGTCTAAATATAAAAAAGATAAGAGAGACGAGAGAGATGAGGCGATGGCCTTCCTTATCATGATTTTACAGTTCCCTAAAAGGATCAGGTTTAGCCACATTCGTGATAATTTTATTAAACAATATGAACCAGATTCCAAACCTTTTGTTACTGACAAGTTCGAAAGCAATCTGGTGCACTCATGGGGACTTATCATCTGTCATTATGGAAGGAAAATTTAATCCTAATCTTACAAAAAGTCATAGGGTAGATCTTTCGCTGAAATGAAGGGTAAGGTTGCATTATCCAATAGGAAAAGAAGAGAAAAATAAGGAAATGTTAATCAGGGCCGATGTTTAGGGTTTATACTTAAGATAAACATTAAGAACAATCGTCATGTATATGGCGATGTGGTGTTTCACGACGGATTGGGGAGTGAAACTGTTTTTCTTAGAGTAGTGCGGAGAAGAGCCAGGCATACTCGTTTGCTGTCGAACATACCAATTTGAGAAAATATTTGGTTCCTATAGATGTTATGTGATATGCTTTAGAGTATTAAAGCTGTATTGTAACATTATTCTTAATCTCTACAACCCGATGGTTCCCATACAGATGGTTTCCATATGCAAACAATTATTTTGGGATGCTTTTATCCATATTCTGAGTATAATGTGCCTTAAAGGGTACAAATTTTAGATGAATAAAAAGTAGATCGTTTTCGAACTTGTCAGTAACAAAAGGCTTAAACTATGTTCATATTGTTGAATAAAATTATTAAGAATGTGGCTAAACCTGATCTCTTCAGGGAAGGATAAAATCATGATAAGGAAGGTCATCGCCTCATCCTTCTCATTTCTTGTATGCTTAGACAACATGTAAACAGCTCTCAATTGAGCTTCACGCCAGCTGCATGTCATAATCTGTTGGCTCTAGATCGCTTGAACTTACCTGCAGTATTTTAAATGTCGTCCGACATTTCCGAAATATCGGCCGACATTTCATTTTCAAGCCCTCACCGCCACGACATCCCCACCCGCATTTGAAATGGCGTTTTGGAATATGTCGGCCGATATTTCGGAAAAAATCAGATATGTCTGCCGACATTTTCCCGAAATGTCGACCAACATTTTAGGAAAAACCCAATATGTTGATTGGTCTTGAAAGTTGGAGCAATTGAGAAATTTTAAAAATGAATTAGTGATATATGCAAAATGTTTAAGTTAATTATACATATCCTAAACATATTTATGTAGTTTTGCATAAGTTGTGTATGTATTATCTTGATAAGAATTTTTAAATTACATTATTTAAGACATTTAGGATATATATTTGTTATCCGTCATGACGTCCGAAATTTACTAAATGGCCCGAAATATCTCCGAAATCCGAAATCCGACATCCGATTACGACATCCGACATTTCCCTGATATCCGACATTTAAAACACTGCTTACCTGAAATACTAAAGTAACTAAGTTCAAAAACTAAAAGTCACATATCAATTTAACTTTATTTGTATTATAAAAGTCTTACAACTGACTTTGTCCCTTGGTAACCGTATCTAGGTAAATATACATCATGTTTTAAGATCCACAGAAAAGTTCATACTCTCCGCCAAGATGGAGGCGAATGAAAAATGTTCCGAGTGCTGAATGTCAGTGCGAATTACTTCGTAGTTTTGATTAGGATAATCGGGCTGGTTCCACTTCTCGATCATCTCCAATACATTTTTATGAGAGTCATGTACTAACCGGCGAATTACTCAGTCACATCGAGTTCCAGTACGTCCACATTGTCGTCAGCGTCATAAGCTCCCCTCGACCACCGCTGTCACTCATTCGACCACGAATAGCACCATGCCCTCGACCACCGCCGTTACTACCCCTCGACCACGAGCAGCACCATCATCTGGCTCTCGACTACCGTTGTCACCACCCGCTCAACAACGAGCTACCCCCGACTCGACCACCGCCCTATTGTGATGAGGATCTATGATCCTAGAATATATTTGTCTCCGTCTCATGGATCCTCGTCATAGTAGGGTTAGTAGTCAAGTCGCGGGGAGGGGAGCTCGTGGTTGATGGGGTGGTGATGGTGATGGTCGAGCACGAGGTAATAGTGGTGCTCGTGGTCGAGGGGTAGTGACGGCGATGGTCGAGGACATGGTGCTACTCGTGACCAAGGGGGTGGTGGCGGCGATGGTCGAAGGGGAGCTCATGATACTGACGACAATGTGAACGTACAGAAACTCGATGTGAGTGAGAATCAGCCGATCAGTACATGGCTCCCATCGAAAATGTATTGGAGATTATCGGGGAGTGTACCCAGCCTGATTATCCTAATCAAAACTAACGAGTAATTCGTCCCAATATTCAGCACTCGAAACATTTTCTCATACTCCTCCATCTTGGTAGAGAGTACGAAACTTTTATGTGAATCTTGAAACATGATTTTATTTACCTATATACAGTTACTAAGAAACAAAGTCAATTGTGGGAATTTTTTAATACAAATAAAATTAAAGTGATCTGTGGTTTTAAGTTTCTGAACTTCAACTGTAGTTACTTTAGTGTGTCAAGTAAGTCCAAGCAATCCGAGCCAACAGATTATGACATGCGGCGTGAAGCTCAATTGGAAAACTCTCGTACGAGCTATATATAAGTTGTCTAAATATAAAAAGATAAGAGAGATGAGAGAGATGAGGCGATGGCCTTCCTTATCATGATTTTATAGTTCCCTAAAAGGATCAGGTTTAGCCACATTCGTGATAATTTTATTAAACAATATGAACTAGATTCCAAACCTTTTGTTACTGACAAGTTCGAAAACAATCTGGTGCACTCACGAGGACTTATCATCTGTCATTATGGAAGGAAAATTTAATCCTAATCTCACAAAAAAGTCATAGGGTAGATCTTTCGCTGAAATGAAGGGTAAGGTTGCATTATCCAATAGGAAAAGAGAAAAATAAGGAAATGTTAATCAGGCCGATGTTTAGGGATGATACTTAAGATAAACATTATGAACAATCGTCAAGTATATGGCGATGTGGTGTTTCACGACGGATTCGGGAGTGAAACAGTTTTTTTCTTAGAGTAGTGCGGAGAAGAGCCAGACATACTCGTTTGCTGTCGAACATACCAATTTGAGAAAATATTTGGTTCCTATAGATGTTATGTGATATGGTTTAGAGTATTAAAGCTGTATTGTAAACATTATTCTTGATCTCCGCAATCCGATGGTTCCCATACCGATGGTTTCCATATGCAAACAATTATTTTGGGATGCTTTTTATCCATATTCTGAGTATAATGTGCCTTAAATGGTACAAATTTTAGATGAATAAAAGTAGACTTACACTAGATCGTTTTCGAACTTGTCAGTAACAAAAGGCTTAAACTATGTTCATATTGTTGAATAAAATTATTAAGAATGTGGCTAAACCTGGTCTCTTCAGGGAAGGATAAAATCATGATAAGGAAGGTCATCGCCTCATCCTTCTCATCTCTTGTATGCTTAGACAACATGTAAACAGCTCGTTCAAGAGTTTCCCAATTGAGCTTCACGCCAGCTGCATGTCATAATCTGTTGGCTCTAGATCGCTTGAACTTACCTGAAATACTAAAGTAACTAAGTTCAGAAACTAAAAGCCACATATCAATTTAACTTTATTTGTATTATAAAAGTCTCACAACTGACTTTGTCCCTTGGTAACCGTATCTAGGTAAATATACATCATGTTTTAAGATCCACAGAAAAGTTTCATACTCTTCGCCAAGATGGAGGCGAATGAAAAATGTTCCGAGTGCTGAATGTCAGTGCGAATTACTTGGTAGTTTTGATTAGGATAATCGGGCTGGTTCCACTTCTCGATCATCTCCAATACATTTTTTTTATGAGAGTCATGTATTAACCGTCGAATTTCTCAGCCACATCGAGTTCCAGTACATCCACATTGTCGTCAGCGTCTTAAGCTCCCCCTCGACCACCGATGTCACTCATTCGACCACGAATAGCACCATGCCCTCAACCACCGCCGTTACTACCCCTCGACCACGAGGGGCACCATCATCTGGCTCTCGACTACCGCTGTCACCACCCGCTCGACAACGAGCTACCCCCGACTCGACCAACGCCCCTACTGTGATGAGGATCTATGATCCTAGAATATATTTGTCTCCGTCTCATGGATCCTCGTCATAGTAGGGGCAGTAGTCAAGTCGCGGGGAGGGAGCTCGTGGTTGATGGGGTGGTGATGGTGATGGTCGAGCACGAGGTAATAGTGTTGCTCGTGGTCGAGGGGTAGTGACGGCGATGGTCGAGGACATGGTGCTACTCGTGACCAAGGGGGTGGTGGCGGCGATGGTCGAGGGGAGCTCATGATACTGACGACAATGTGAACGTACAGAAACTCGATGTGGGTGAGAATCAGCCGATCAGTACATGGCTCCCATCGAAAATGTATTGGAGATTATCGGGGAGTGTACCCAGCCTGATTATCCTAATCAAAACTAACGAGTAATTCGTCCCAATATTCAACACTCGAAACATTTTCTCATACTCCTCCATCTTGGTAGAGAGTATGAAACTTTTATGTAAATCTTGAAACATGATTTATATTTACCTATATACAGTTACTAAGGGACAAAGTCAATTGTGGGAATTTTTTAATACAAATAAAATTAAAGTGATCTGTGGTTTTAAGTTTCTGAACTTCAACTGTAGTTACTTTAGTGTGTCAGGTAAGTCCAAGCAATCCGAGCCAACAGATTATGACATGCAGCGTGAAGCTCAATTGGAAAACTCTCGTACGAGCTATATATAAGTTGTCTAAATATAAAAAAGATAAGAGAGATGAGAGAGATGAGGCGATGGCCTTCCTTATCATGATTTTACAGTTCCCTAAAAGGATCAGGTTTAGCCACATTCGTGATAATTTCATTAAACAATATGAACTAGATTCCAAACCTTTTGTTACTGACAAGTTCGAAAACAATCTGGTGCACTCACGGGGACTTATCATCTGTCATTATGGAAGGAAAATTTAATCCTAATCTCACAAAAAAGTCATAGGGTAGATCTTTTGCTGAAATGAAGGGTAAGGTTGCATTATCCAATAGGAAAAGAAGAGAAAAATAAGGAATATTAATCAGGGCCGATGTTTAGGGATGATACTTAAACATTAAGAACAATCGTCATGTATATGGCGATGTGGTGTTTCACGACGGATTGGGGAGTGAAACTTTTTTTCTTAGAGTAGTGCGGAGAAGAGCCAGGCATACTCGTTTGCTGTCGAACATACCAATTTGAGAAAATATTTGGTTCCTATAGATGTTATGTGATATGCTTTAGAGTATTAAAGCTGTATTGTAAACATTATTCTTAATCTCTGCAACCCGATGGTTCCCATACCGATGGTTTCCATATGCAAACAATTATTTTGGGATGCTTTTTATTCATATTCTGAGTATAATGTGCTTTAAAGGGTACAAATTTTAGAGGAATAAAAAGTAGACTTACACTAGATCGTTTTCAAACTTGTCAGTAACAAAAGGCTTAAACTATGTTCATATTGTTGAATAAAATTATTAAGAATGTGGCTAAACCTGATCTCTTCAGGGAAGGATAAAATCATGATAAGGAAGGTCATCGCCTCATCCTTCTCATCTCTTGTATGCTTAGACAACATGTAAACAGCTCGTTCAAGAGTTTCCCAATTGAGCTTCACGCCAGCTGCATGTCATAATCTGTTGGCTCTAGATCGCTTGAACTTACCTGAAATACTAAAGTAACTAAGTTCAGAAACTAAAAGCCACATATCAATTTAACTTTATTTGTATTATAAAAGTCTCACAACTGACTTTGTCCCTTGGTAACCGTATCTAGGTAAATATACATCATGTTTTAAGATCCACAGAAAAGTTTCATACTCTCCGCCAAGATGGAGGCGAATGAAAAATGTTCCGAGTGCTGAATGTCAGTGCGAATTACTTAGTAGTTTTGATTAGGATAATCGGGCTAGTTCCACTTCTCGATCATCTCCAATACATTTTTTTTTATGAGAATCATGTATTAACCGGCGAATTTCTCAGCCACATCGAGTTCCAGTACGTCCACATTGTCGTCAGCGTCATAAGCTCCCACTCGACCACCGCTGTCACTCATTCGACCACGAATAGCACCATGCCCTCGACCACCGCCGTTACTACCCCTCGACCACGAGCAGCACCATCATCTGGCTCTCGACTACCGCTGTCACCACGCGCTCGACAACGAGCTACCCCGACTCGACCAACGCCCCTACTGTGATGAGGATCTATGATCCTAGAATATATTTGTCTCCGTCTCATGGATCCTCGTCATAGTAGGGGCAGTAGTCAAGTCGTGGGGAGGGGAGCTCGTGGTTGATGGGGTGGTGATGGTGATGGTCGAGCACGAGGTAATAGTGGTGCTCGTAGTCGAGGGGTAGTGACGGCGATGGTCGAGGACATGGTGCTACTCGTGACCAAGGGGGTGGTGGCGGCGATGGTCGAGGGGGAGCTCATGATACTGACGACAATGTGAATGTACAGAAACTCGATGTGGGTGAGAATCAGCCGATCAGTACATGGCTCCCATCGAAAATGTATTGGAGATTATCGGGAGTGTACCCAGCCTGATTATCCTAATCAAACTAACGAGTAATTCGTCCCAATATTCAGCACTCGAAACATTTTCTCATACTCCTCCATCTTGGTAGAGAGTATGAAACTTTTATGTGAATCTTGAAAATGATTTATATTTACCTATATACAGTTACTAAGGGACAAAGTCAATTGTGGGAATTTTTTAATACAAATAAAATTAAAGTGATCTGTGGTTTTAAGTTTCTGAACTTCAACTGTAGTTACTTTAGTGTGTCAGGTAAGTCCAAGCAATCCGAGCCAACAGATTATGACATGCGGCGTGAAGCTCAATTGGAAAACTCTCGTACGAGCTATGTATAAGTTGTCTAAATATAAAAAAGATAAGAGAGATAAGAGAGATGAGGCGATGGCCTTCCTTATCATGATTTTACAGTTCCCTAAAAGGATTAGGTTTAACCACATTCGTGATAACTTTATTAAACAATATGAACCAGATTCCAAACCTTTTGTTACTGATAAGTTCGAAAACAATCTGGTGCACTCACGGGGACTTATCATCTGTCATTATGGAAGGAAAATTTAATCCTAATCTCACAAAAAAGTCATAGGGTAGATCTTTTGCTGAAATGAAGGGTAAGGTTGCATTATCCAATAGGAAAAGAAGAGAAAAATAAGGAAATGTTAATCAGGGCCGATGTTTAGGGATGATACTTAAGATAAACATTAAGAACAATCGTCATGTATATGGCGATGTGGTGTTTCACGACGGATTGGGGAGTGAAACTGTTTTTTCTTAGTGTAGTGCGGAGAAGAGCCAGGCATACTCGTTTGCTGTCGAACATACCAATTTGAGAAAATATTTGGTTCCTATAGATGTTATGTGATATGGTTTAGAGTATTAAAGCTGTACTGTAAACATTATTCTTAATCTCTGCAACCCGATGGTTCACATACCGATGGTTTCTATATGCAAACAATTATTTTGGGATGCTTTTTATCCATATTCTGAGTATAATGTGCCTTAAAGGGTACAAATTTTAGATGAATAAAAAGTAGACTTGCAATATGTTTTTTTAACAATGCTACTGAAATTGAGTTGTCAGTTATACCTTATTATTGTGGGTAGTAGTTGAACATATGATTGTTTATGGTGAAAACTACTCGATGTGTGCTTAACGTGAACGAAGACCATATAATGACCTCATGCCATCTGATTGTGTGAGCCATCTGATTGTGTGACGAGTTTTGCATCGTGGTTCATGTAGGTTCACACTTTGAGGTCGTGTTTAAGCTAATAAACTGTTGGAATCACCGCACTGACGAAGGGAGCTACACATTTAGTATATCATGTGAAATGATGACTAATAAGTATTTGATAAATGTAAATTGAAAGAATGATTGATCATCCTTCAGTATGTGCAAGGTCATTGGTCAAATGTGTTGATGCTTGCTAGCTATGTTACTAAGATTCTTACATTCTAAATGCTCGACTTTGTGGTGAACTTTATGTATAAGTATTACTTTTTTTATAAAACAGTTTAGTATCTTGTATGAAAGTTAATTCTATTTTAAGGTATTTGGAACACAATACAACTTTGTTTATTTGTTTTTTCTAGACGCCGACAATGCAAATTTGTTAAATGTAGAGTTTTTTTATGTGGTTAGCAGGATCCATATGCCTGTATAGTGGAATAACAAATAGGAGATGTTTTAAACTTGTTTTTCAGAAGCTATTATAACAGCTTATGTATTGTTAATTAGTGAAAGCATTTCAAAATTGTTGTAACATATTTATTAACTTGTGATAAGATGCCTAGCAAGTATTTCAGAATTGTTATTTCAAAATAAGATCACATTTGATTTTTTTTTTTTTTTTTGCATCTAAATTCAGATTCATATTTATGAGATTATTTGGTCCATCAGAAGGTGAGTAATGCATGACTTGTTTTGATACTCATTACAAGTTTCCACATATCAAGTTACATAAGTAAGAAAATACTTCACCGTATTAGTTTATTTTGTCCCCCTCACCACAAAATAATTATCTGATTTTTGAGTCATGTAAACAACTAAATAATGAGTTTTATTTGGTCTTAGCGTTTGGTTTCACTTTCCACATGAAGTTGAGATGGTTGTCAAGCCTTGTGTTGAGGACTTGGTAATCAATATTGCTTTGGTGGTTTATTCTAAAGTATAGGAATCTTTTTCTGTGGTTGTGCCAATTCCGTCTTAAATAATGTCACATGCATTTAGATTCAAGGTTTTAGGCAGTGTAACCTTCCTTAATTTAATGCAAGTCTCACAGATAATGTTACGATATATATATTTTTTAAAAAGTATAAGGTTAACAATGATGAATTTGTATATTTATTTTGCTAAACATAGGATATGAAACCATATGAAATTAGCAAAAAAAAGTGTGTTTGTACTCATAGCTGATTTATGATATTTATTTTAGGGGGCACAAGTTGGCTGATTTGTTGATTTGCTATGTCGAATAGCTCAAGAATGCAAGTATTGTAACTCACACATCATTCTTCTTGTCTTGTCATAATTGGTAATATCAAGAAATCAGTAAGGTTAAATATTCTCTCCTTATCAAAGATCATAATCATTTTCTTAGAAGATTCATCTATGCAGTCATAAATCGTTATTTCTAAGATATATTTTGAAGCAATCAATCTTCATATTTCAAGAATATGCAGACAGTATATATGTGTGTTTGATTCTTCTCAAGAAAAATAGTGTGTAGACCGATTATTTGAGATTTGGCCATTAGCAAGTTTCTCTATAATATGTTGCACTCACAATGACAACCCAGATATAATCCATTACATCACAATAACCTAGAGGTGGTTGATTTGGATCAATGTTTAAAATAACGATAATATAATGATAACATTTTTTCTGTTAAGTTTACATAGGTTATAACGTAACGCATAACGTAGGTTACACAAGTTAATATTTATTTAATAAAAATAAATATATATTATATTTAAGAATTTTTATAAATAAGAAAATAATTTTTAAAATCTAAAAATATATCAAAATAATATATAACACATTTAGCAAGTCTCACAACAATTTTTAGTAAGTATCATAATAATTTTTCACATTTACAAGTTATAATTCATAATTCCATCTACATAAATAACAATATGATCCACATATTTCATCATAATTCATAATTTTTAGTCATGTTATTCAATCTACATAAAGATTCATAATTCAATCTACAATAATTCATAATTCAATCATAGTTCATAATTTTTTAGTGATGCTATTCATTATAATTCATAATTCAATTTACAGTATGCTATTCAATTATACCCTCGTGTCTTTCCCTCTCTCTAATATTTTACCTCAATCTCTCTCTGTGCTCTCTCCCCCTCCCGATGTCTCTCTACTCTCTCTCTCCCCCTCAGAAGAGAGCAGAGAGAGATTGAAAGAAACAGAGAGAGCAGAGAGAACTGGGGGAGAGAGATATCCGGGGGAGAGACTGGAGAATGAGAGAGATAGGAGAGAGAGCTTACATGTGCTTGGAAACAGAGAACCACTACTTGGAGACACTGGCAAGAACCACCACAATGGAGAACCTCCATAGGAGTTCTTCTTTTGTTATCGATCGGAGAGAGGTATGTCTTTTTCTTTCTTCTCTACGCCGAACGAGGAAACAACCGCGAGGTTGCAGAGAGGACGACGAGCGAGCGAATTTAGGGGGACTTTTTTGCTATAAACCGGGAGAATATGGGGGGTTTATAAAAAGTCGACTTGCACCTTGACGTAGGTTACAGTGCATCACGTTAATAATGTAATATAACATAAGTTGCGGGCAAAATAACCATAGTCATCAAACATTGTGTTTTTTAGACCTATTACATAACGATTGGTCAGCGTTACGTTATATAAGTAGATATAACGGGTTTTTTAAAACGCTGATTTGGATCTTGAATGGCTATTTTCAAATACGTAGAGATAAAGTTTGGACCTGCAAAAGGTGGATGCAATCATGATGGATCTGAAGTTCTATACTTGACAACCTTGATCTATCTATATATTGATGTGTGCGCCTTTTGAAACCTTAATCATATACCAAGAAGGAAGTGGCTATAGGTTGATCAGAGTCTTTTTTATCAAATTTTTAATTAATGTTGGGACTCGGGAGGCTTACTTGCAGCATTTAAAGATATTTGTGATGATTGGTACCCCCTAATCCTCTATGAATTAGTGCCATGTTCATAGAAAGGATTCTTTTGACATAGGCATACTTTATTATGAAAGAAGGCCAGTAGGTCAAAAGTTGTGGGGAGAAGATACAAATTGGAGTTTTCTCACTCATTGGAGATGGCAGAGAGAGACCAGCAGCAACACGAGAAGAAAGCACACGAGAGGATGTAGCTAGAGTCAAGCATGGTGGCGTACACAACATGCACGAGAAGGAGACAACATGGCGGTCGATTGGGCAGTCGATCACATGAGGAGGGAGGTCGACCGCACGGTCGACCGACCTGACAGAGTGCAATCGACTGACTTGACAGACTGAGATTTAATAGTTAGTGAGAAGAAATTTGTGCTGGACAAATTGGCCTAGCGATCGACTGCACATGGAGGCGATCGACCGGGCGGTCAATTGAGTGTCGGTTTTCGGAGCTGTGCATGTTTCTGATTCTATTTTGGATTTCATTTTGATACAGATTTCTCAATCTGGTTTGATTTTCATTATTTGGCTCTCTCCTCTGGCTATATAAGAAGAAATTCTACACCCTCATTGGTATCGAATCGAGTAAAGAGGAAGCTAGTGTAAGTTTGAGAGAATTTCACAACAACCGCGTAGGTTCTCTATTTGGATCAGCTTTGATCAGTTGGAGCTTCGGATCAATTTGTAACGCTTGTAACTTCTGTTAATCGAATAAGATCTCTCTTCTGCCTCGAGGACGTAGGCATATTATCGAACATCGTTAAATCTCACTCTCTTGTTTTGTTTTGTGTTCTTGCTATATTTGTATTGGTGATTGACGTTGGCATTTGATCTTACTGTTTGTTCCTCCGGAGAGCACAACGAGTTAGGTGTTTGGCTTCCACATAACACACAACAAGTGGTATCAGAGTTTTCCAGGTTCGAGGGGAGTTCGTTTGGGTGGAGTAAATCATTTGGAAACTCAGTGAGGGTTTCGTTTGAAGGTAAAGGTTCAATCTTTATTAATTTGGATCGATTCATTCGTTTGTTTTCCGCATAGTTTTTCGTTGATTTTCTGGAGGAGATGGTTGAAGTCAATCAATCCGCGGTGAAGAGCGTGAATATTCATCAATCGAAGATCGATATGGTGAAGTTCGATGACACAAAGAACTTCGGTACATGGAGATGCGAGGTGATTGATGTATGGAACACACATAATTTGGAAGAGACCCGGGAATTGCAAGAGAAACCAACGAAGAGTTTAGAGAAAGTTAGGAAAAAAGATGAATCAAACGACGTGTGGTGTCATCAGATCTTCTTTGACATAAGACCTGAAGTATCATATAATGAACGAGACTTCTGCGAAGAAGATTTGGGAGATCCTTGAAGGCAAGTATTTGACGAAGAGCATTGAGAACTGATTACCACTTTCAGTTGAAGAACAGAATCTCCATTGATGAGCACATGAACAACTATACGAAGCCTTTGCAAATTTAACTAATGTAGATGAGGTGATTCAAGATGAAAATAAGGCATTGATCATGTTGAGTTCTCTTCCAGATTATGATATGAAACCTTCGTCTTAACCTTAATCAATGGAAGCAATCACTACAGTGAGGTGTCGGCTGCTCTTGTGAATCATGAATTGAGAAGGAAGGAGGAGTCCTCCAGTAGCACATCAGCAGAGGCGTTGAATGCAAGAGGAATTGGTTCCAATCATTGGATGAACAAGAGAGATTTGGAAAAGTCCAAGACTGGTAATCGCGAATTAAAGAAGAACCAGTATGTTTTCTGCAAAGGAGGACACTGGAAGGTTGATTATCCAAAGCTCAAGAAGAACAGGTCAAAATCAGAGGCCACATCACACAGGCAGATGATGTTTATGATTCTGACTCATCTGGTTATTCACTCTCTATTACTCCTATAGTTTGCTATTCAAATATGTCTGAGTGGATTTTGGATACAGGCGCTACTTACCACGTTTGTCCCAAGAGGGAGTTATTCTCTAGCTTCGAGAAGCTAGATGGCGGTTTGACATCCATAGGTGATGATCACACATGCTGTATGGAAAGGATAAGTATTGTTCATATCAAGATAATCGATGAGATGGTGAGAGAGCTGAAGGATATGAGGTACGTTCCTTAATTATAAAAGAACTTGATCTCAGTTGGAGCTTTGGAGGCGCATGGCCTTAAGGAGACTTTTGGAGAAAGCGCTCTCAAGATGATCCATGGCGCGATGGTTATTCTGAAGGGCATTCGACACAACAATCTGTACTATTTGAAGGGTCGTGTAGTGACTGAAAATTTGACAGCTTCAGAACATTAAACGATTCTATCAGGTTATGGCATATGAGGTTAGGACATGTTGGCAAAGAATATTTGCAAGCGTTGGCAAAGCAAGGATTATTAGAAGGGAGAAGACATGCAAGTTCTACTCATGTGAGCATTGCGTTCTAGACAAGAGGACAAAGGTGAAATTTGGCACCGCTATTCACCGCACGGAGGGTCTTCTTAATTATGTTCACATGGATGTTTGGGGTTTGACCAAGACTACATCACTTGAAAGTCATCGATACTTTTTTGTTGATGATCTATCTAGGTGTCGTTGGGTGTACACCATAAGACAAAAGAATGAAGTCCCAGATTTGTTCGTGAAGTGAAAGATGATAATGGAGAAACAGATTGGCAAGAAGATCAAGCAACTCCAATTCGATAATGGTGGGGAGTACAAAAGTAATCCATTCCTGCAACTATGCCAGAACGAAGGTATAGAGATGCACTTCACAGTACGTGACAATGGGTTGGCTAAAGAGATTAACTTTACCTCGCTGGAGAAGATGTTGGGTTTGTTGTCAACTGCGGGATTGTCAAAATCGTTTGGAAACTCGGAGTGTTCTGACGCCTCCGCAACTCCTCCGCCCACATCTACATCACCACAACATCCTCTGTAGACGATCAGCACGCCTTCGCCTCACTTAAACATCATCTTCTTCCCCTCTCCATCGACATCAACACCCCAAAGAGAAAGATATAGTTGAAAATCAAAGAACAATCATTACACATGACAGCTGAGAGATAATTATAATTGTTGATAGGATTGAAGATAACCTCAAGTTAAAACAAAAAATAATAATAATAAACAAAAAAGCATGCAGGATATCTATATTGAAATTAGTAAACTTTATTTTTTCGATGGAGAGGGGAAGAAGACGATGTTGAAGTGAGGCGATCACGTGATGGTCATCGGCAGAGGATGGTGTGGTAATGTAGATCTGGGTGAAGGAGCTTCGAAGGCGTCGGGACACGACGACGGCGAGGGCGGGGAAGGAGGGAGGGGAAGACGAAGTAGGGTGATGGAGGTGGAAAGCTTGTGGCATTTGGATGTTGAAGATGATGAATAATGTCGATTGACTTTTTTCCATTTCTTTTTCTTTTCTCTTTTTTCTTCTCTATTTATTCCTTTTTTCTCTTTTTTTGATTTATTTTTTTTCAAGAACTAAAATAAAACAATCTACAAATCAAGAAAAGACGGAAGAAGATGGAGAAAAGCATGGTGGGTTGGGTTGTGGACGGTGGAATAAAAACCTAGCTCTGATACCAACATGATGGGACGAATTGTTAGAATTATGACGTGAATACGTCGTGAAGGTAGATGAAAACTCGAAGATCAAAGAACAGACGTGTACAAGAATCTGTGCACAAGAGTAGTCGACTAATCACCTGGATTAGTCGACTAGTACATTGTATAATCGATTAGGTTTGGCCAACAGAGAGTTGGGGTTCTCAGGATTTGTCAGAGTAGTCGACTAGGATTTGGGACTAGTCGACTAATACTATGTATTATCGACTAATGCCCTGGCCTAGTCGACTAATGCCAGATCTGACAGTTTCTTTTCTGGATTGATTTTGACTTCTAATTGGATTCGAGTTTCCTTTATTCTGATGCGGTGATTGTTCATATTGATGGAGTTTGTTTAAGTCTAGGAGAGTTCTATAGTCTATAAATAACCTCTTAGGGGTGGCCTTCAATGTATTCGAAGGGAATCTAATGAATTTGTAACTCCTGAGGGTGTCATTCATCTAGGTGAGAGATTCGTGAGAGAAGTTTAGTCAAAAAGGTTCGTTGTTCTTGGAAACCATCAAGGGCTTGTGATCTTCTCAATGTAAGGTGTAAGTAATTCTTATTGTACTTCCCCAAAATTTTAATAAAGTTTCTCCCCCTTCTCCCGTGGACGTACACACGATATGTTTGATCGGTAGAACCATGTTATACTGTTTGTTCGCTTTCTATCTACTTTGAAATATCTTCTTCTCTTCTTCACGTTGCCTTAGTAGATCCTATGGTTTGTTTCCGCTACGCTGCCCCAGTCGATCCGGTCGTGAGGGCGTCCTCTGAAATCACAACAATTGGTATCAGAGCATATAGATTATTTTCCAACAATTGATATCAGAGCAAGGTAACTTGAAGAGATCAAGTTCGATATTCACAAGCTCAATGGCGTCATCAATTTCAACAGGTGACAAATTAGGATGAACTCTGTCCTTACCCAAAGCGGGTTGAAGAAAGCACTACTCGGGAGGAAGAAAAAGCCTCAAGACAAGAAGGAAGAAACTTGGCAGGAGTTGAATGAGAAACATTGACGGCTATTCAGCTTTACTTAGCGGACGAAGTGTTGGATGAGTTTTCTACGAAGAAAACATCCTCGTTGTGGGAGTGACTTCAAGACCACTATCTGAAGAAGTCGTTGGCGAATCGGTTGATTCTGAAGCAGTGTCTCTTTTTTCTCCGCATGCATGAAAGTACACCTATCAAGTCTCACATTGCAGAATTTTCCTCTATTATCAATGATTTAAATAAGATAGAGGTTAAGATTGAAGCTGAGGATCAAGCACTTCTATTACTGTGTTCTTTACCTTCTTCATATAAGAGGTTTAGGGAAGCTATCATCTATGGAGGCAAGTCAACAATTAAGGTCAATGAGGTCAAGGAGCATATGCTCAACAAAGACAAAATTGATACCCATGATGATTCCAGGCAAGTTCATTATTCAAGGGAGAAGAGTAATAATGGAAGTTTCACGAGTAACTTAAAACATAGGAGTTTGGCGTGCAACTATTATCACAAGAAGAGGCACATTAAGAACTGATTGTTGGCTTCAAAAGAATAAATAACCAGATACTAATGCCACTAAACTGATTGGAGAAGATGAAGAACAGTGCGACATTCTATCTGTTACAGACAAATTAGTTGGTAACAAAGATAGCTGGATTATTGACTCTGGATGTTCACAAAACATTAGTTCCAATAGGAAGATGTTCTCCTCATACACTTCGGTACAAGAGGGAGAAGTCTTCATGGGAAATTCTGCTACATGGTGATTGGCTAAGGGGAACAATTCAGTTTTGGTCTCATGATGGATGCATCACTACTCTCAAGGCGTTCGTCATGTTCCTGATTCAAGGTACAATCTCATCTCTCTTGGTGCCCTATAAGGAGAAGAGTTCATTTTCAGTTCTGAAAGAGACTTATGAAAGTCTTCAAAGAGGCCCATGTGAAATTTCAAGTCGAACGTGTTGGCAATGTGTATATATTGCAAAATTCAAAAGTTACAGTTAGTGGATTGCAGTTATCCTTAGCTTCAGAAGGGTGGTTGTGGAACAATCAGAGACTACGATGGTTTCGAGCTCGGATATTTAGTTATGCCCAGAAGAGAGATTAAGGGCTAGGAGCGCAACAAGGTAGTCCAAATCGTTACTCCTACGATGGAGCAAAGTCACATAAATCCTGTGTGGATCAAGGAGATCCTTGGGTGATAAAGTTCAGGTTGGGCCTGAACTTATTCGACCTAATCAAGTTGTGAACCCAATGAGGAGGTTATGGAGAAAAGGGAGTGAGATGGAGATGAAGTCAACTTTGTTCAATTGTGTATGGATGCGAGCACATGGAGCATAGTGGCTATTCTTAGACTTGGACGTATTCAAATCAAGGAGAGATTGTTAGGATTATGACGTGAATACGTCGTGAAGGTAGACGAAAACTCAAAGATCAAAGAACGAACGTGTACAAGAATCTGTGCACAGGAATAGTTAACTAATACAGAGTATAGTCGACTAATCACCTAGATTAGTCGACTAGGTTTGGCCAACAGAGAGTTGGTGTTCTCAAGATTTGTCAGAGCAGTTGACTAGGATTTAAGACTAGTCGACTAATGTTATGTATTAGTCGACAATGCCCTTGCCTAGTCGACTAATGTCAGATTTGACGGTTTCTTTTTCTGGATCAATTTTGAGTCCGAGATGGATTCGAGTTTCCTTTATTTTGAGGCGGTGATTGTTCGTATTGATGGAGTTTATTTAAGACTAGAAGAGTTCTATGATCTATAAATAACCCCTTAGGGGTGACCTTCAATGTATTTGAAGAGAATCCAATGAATTTGTAATTCCTAAGGTGTAATTCATCTAGGTGAGAGATTCGTGAGAGAAGCTTAGCCACAAGGGTTCGCTGTTCTTGGTGACACATCAAGGGCTTGTAATCTTCTCAGCGTGAGGTGTAAGTAATTCTTATTGTACTCCCTCAAAAGTTTTAATAAAGTTTATCCCCTTCTCCCGTGGACGCACATACGATTTGTTTAATCGGTGGAACCACATTATATTGTTTGTTAGTTTTCTATCTACTTTGGAATATCTTCTTCTTCACGTCGCCTTAGTAGATCCTGGGTTTGTTTCCGCTGCGCCGCCCCAGTCGTGGGGGCGTCCTCTCCTGAAATCACAACAATTGGTATCAGAGCATAGAGATTGTTTCCCAACACGAACAACAAAGGAATTTATTGAGAATGAATACTAAAAAATCTCAACCTAGGGTTTATCACGCAAAAAAAAGGTCGGGACTCTCCCCTAGCAAGGCTCGAAGAATCGGTCATTTCGGTTCCGACTTGGCCGAGTCGAAACCGGAATGCAGCTGCTCGGGCCGAAATCGCGACGTAAATTGACGGTTTTGATGTGGGAGAGGCCGACTCGGGTTCGTATCAATCGACTTGGCCGATTTCTTATGGAAATTAATTTGACTCGGCCGATTCAACGAAGTTTGGTCGAGTCAGAACTAATTCGAACCCCGAATCTTTACCGTTCCCCTGTGACAAAGAGTCGTGGCCTGATAAAAGGCAAAAAAAAACTTACTACATCTAGAGCTCGTCGTCGTCCTCTGCTTGTCATCGTCCGCTGCTCGTCGTCGTCCTCCCTTCCAACTCCTGCCTCCAAAGAAAAACTTACTAGATCTAGAACTCGTTGTCATCCTCCCCTCTAGCTCCAGCCTCCAAGTGCCCTCTTTCCCTCTCTCCCTCCGATCTCTCTATCTCTCTCTCTCCCTCCCTCCACTCTGAGGAGGGAGAGAGACAGAGAGATCAATCTGATCTCTCTCTGTTCCCCCCGGCCTGACCTTTTATTCTTTTTTTTGGTTTAATTAGTGGGTTTTTTCATATTTACCCCTCCAGTCTTCCATATTTCTAAATTTATCGCCCCATATCACAATATTTCTTATATTTACCCCCTCAAATCATGATGTTTCCCCAATTACTCCTCAAAACAAACTTCTTTTGAACATGTGATACATGAATATTGATATCTACATTTTTTTAAGGTTTGTTGTAATTTTTTTAGAATTTTTTGAGTTTTCTATGTAGTGTTTTGCGTGTATCACCCGAGTCCGTTCCGCCATGCCGCAACCGATGCGGAACAGCGCCCGTCGAATTGGCAGTCGCGACCACGACTTTGAACCATGCTCCCTAGGGCATCTCACTGAAAAGAAAACTGGCTACAAAAGCTTAAACAAGCATTTTTCATTATCAATCATCAACTGAAAATCTCCAGAGGCAGTCCTGGCCTTTTATAAGCATACATCACATAATAACTCTCACCACAACCAATGTGAAACTAAGATAAGATAAATCAACCAACTACAATAACTACCTAAAACAAACTAAATCAAAACAATTAATAAAAGCTAACTAAAATAACTGAAACAATTAGATGTCCCCATCAATCACACATTGCCTTTTTGTCAGAATATCAATTTGCAGATGATTGTGCCCTCTTTCCCAATGTTGATGGTGAGGATGCCACATCCTTAAAGTGAACAATTTTGGTATCTAACGGACAAAACCTTGAATTGTGGTAAGCCCTTGATGATATATAGTCCCAAACTTCATCACTTGCACCAGAGGAGGCCAAGTAGACTATTTGGCATCAGACCTCTTAATGGCTCAATTGAATTATTGGGTGTGCCTATTATCCATGAACAGGTTCTAATCATTGTGACTTCTACATGTAGCCTCTGTTGCCTAGATTCTCGGCTCTGACCAGATGCTAAGTTCTGTTTGGATTCCTAGACACATCTCTAGCATTGGTTAACACATTATCCTTGCTCTTCCGGTGTATTTGCTTTCCAATACCTGGGTATTTCTTCGTGTGATACATGTCATTGAGAAGATGGCCAGATATGTTATATGGTCTCTAATGATATTGGCAGAAAAAGTCATCAGATTTCTTGAAATTCTGCATTGCAAAATCTTGGGATAGCTTGGATGTAAACATCTAGAAGTTTGGTATGTGGCTATATTGCAATTGAGCACTGTTGCTCAAAGCTATCATGGCATAATGGAGCCTTGGTCGCCCTTCCCTGTATATAAACTTTAGTGAGGGAAAATTGTCAAGTCTTTTCAGTGCCTTGTGCTAGTAATGACAAGCCAGTTAGAGTACTTGAATCTGGGACTATCTACAACCCAACCGCATCCCTATCCCTTTTCCCCTAGCAAGGTCTCAGAGACAAGAAAAAACTGGGATCTAATTTTTTCTAAGGTGCCAATCTATTCATACACCATTCAAACATTTATGATTTCACAAATTAAGAATTAACCTCTTATAAATGTTTTTCAGCTTACTATGAAATATTTGATGTTATTTAACAATTATATAACATAATAGTTACACATTATGGTAAGTGGTCCTATTTATTGTTGCACTCTTAATCTTTGTTATCATTGTCTTTCCCATATTATTTTTTATATCTATGGACTATGCATACTGCAAGTTTGCATGTTGTTAATACTTTTTTAAACCGTAGACATATTGCTCCAAGTGTTGAACTGGTGATATTCATTCTACGTGAATTTAATTTTTCTATTCTCAACTTTTAGATCAGCCAGTACCTAGTATATCAGTCGATATGTTATGAAATGTAATGGCAATATATGACAATAATGAACAAAGTGCCCTAGACCAAGTCAAACAAGAAAAGCCTAGATCGGATCCGAAACTATCCAAAACCCTCTCTTCCATGTCAAAATACTTGTTCTAAGTAATCAAATTTCTTCTTCACATGTTCCTGTCTTCTTTTAATATAAAGAACTGTCACATGACAAAATTTCTATATTCTGTTCTACTTTGTTGGTTGCCATCTTTAATGCAGATGGCCTGAAGTAGGCAAGAGATAATATGGTACAGATAACTTTCTTGCACCTGCCTGACACTATCATTATATGAAAGGGTGTATACCTCAGCTTTCAATGTAATCTAAACTTGTTAGTAAGTTAGTTCAATGGTCTAGAATTCATATTCGAGGTTGCTACATGTCCATATATGTCTATGGCTGTGTATAAATTAGCATTGTTCTTCATTCAGCCACAAACTAACAGTTGAACTATCTAAAAAAAGAATTGATAATGGCATCAAGAGATAACTGTAATTGATATTATACTCCAATATTCAACCCCCAGTTTTCAAAACATGAATCTTATATTCCCAAAATAATTGGAACCAAGTAATTTTTCTATATGTATATGAAGAATTCTTTGAAGAAACAATTCGGAAAGAACCTAACCTAATGGATCTATGCACCAGAGGTAATTATATGATGTGCCTCCAATGAGGTCCCTTCCTCCCCAAGAATAAGATGGTCCTTGAAGTTTTTCTTGACCATTTCTAAAATGACTGACTCGCTCATTTATCTGTGCTGCAAGTAAAACGTAAGAAAATAAAACATCATAAAAGCATCAATATATGACATGAAAGGAAACTGGGCAGCTGAAAGAAAACATTACAAGAGAGAAATACATGTAAGATATACTTACAAAGGCACCAAGTCTCCGATTCCCTTATAATTAATGTTTCTTTGCTTGTTAACAGATTCCGTAAGAACCTACAAATAGATATATAATTAAGATAAAAGAAGTAACAAATTTCATAAGTTAGGCTTTGATATAAGACATACAAAAATTCCTTTTCTGGGGTATGGAAGGCCAATTGTCTATTATATGTAAGGCACTATTGTCAACTAAAGAATGGAATTGATTAGTACTTAATACGACACGTGTCAATCCACATCTAAACAGAACTATCCAGTCGATTTTTGAAATTTATCATTTTCAAAAACACAAAAGACCATGCTGACAATGAGTATTTTTAAACATGTTTGCTCCTAGTCTCCATTATCCAACTGAAGATCAGTAGTTACGTACACCACAAAATAAAATCTTCCATGCACGTGAAAGGAAACTCACATGAAGAGGTGTATCTCTTATTACTTATCAGACATAAAATAATATATTTAATGTTCCCTAAAGAATCAAGTATCCCTAACCTGGTGTTTAACAGGAAATTTCACTAAGCTATGAGTTTGATTCTGTTGCGCGTGAGGCAACAACCAGCGAGAAACCCAATAGATGCAACAGAGAAGTACCCAAGAATAACAAGAACAAGAAACAAGAGAGAAAGCAAATACAATATTTAACGAGTTTCGACAATTTGCCTACGTCCTCGGGGCAAGGGGGAGAGAGATTTTATTGATTCAACAACCAATACAATTTGTACCTTGCATACAATTTAAGGAGGCTCTGCCCCTTTATTTATATCCAAAGGACCTAGAAATTTAGAAAACCCCAATTGGATTCGTCTCCAATTCAGAAACAAAGTCCGAATCCGGAAAGGAGAGAGATCCGCTCCCAGATACGCCTATCGGTCGACCGGCGCGGTCGACCGACCCAAGTACCCGGTCGACCTAGCTATTCTGTGCACGTTGGTGCACACCAGTTGACTAGGCGGTCGATCGGCCCTGCTGCTGGTCTGATATAAACTCCGTCTCTGTTCTCACGCCATTCTCGCTTCTTTTGGCATCGGATCTCCTTCATACAATTCTTCTCTCCCCTACAATTCTCCACCTTGGTGAAGATTTCTCAAATCTAAGCCGATCTCATCATAGTACCGGTCAACTCGAAAGTGGCTGCACCAATGTGGCTGCCTACGGACCTTGCCCAAGAGATCAAGCCATCCGTAATTCATCCAAGCGAGCTCCAACAAGCTCAAGCAACTGGAAGGATATGGAGAAACTCTTTATAATGTGTAAACTTTACTCCTTACACCACCTTAGTAAACATATCTGCGGGATTCTTCTTTGTGTGAATTTTTAGTAACTCAATATCATCTTCATCAAGAATCTCCCGAACAAAGTGGAACCTAACGTTTATGTGCTTCGTCCTTGCATGATACATCTGATTCTTCGCCAAATAGATAACACTCATGCTATCACAATTGATCTTAAACAGATCATGTTCAATCCCCAAGTCATCGAGCAACCCTTGAAGCCATATTGCCTCCTTTATAACCTCCATCATGGCCACGTACTCAGCCTTTGTAGTAGACAATGCAACAGTAGACTGTAGAATAAAGCGTCAACTCACAGGTGCTTAAGACAGTGTAAACACATACCCGTTGTAGACCAGCGTTCGTCAATGTCTCCTGCATAATCAGAGTCAACATATCCGATACACTCCTGCTTACCTGTGGAATCCTTCTCGAATACCAATCCAACATCTATGGTACCTTTAATGTACCATAGAACCCACTTTACTGCCTCCCAATAACCCTTTCAGGATCATACATGTATCTGCTAATCATTGAGACAGCTTGTGACAAGTCTGATCTTGTACGCACCATTGCATACATCAAACTACCAACTGCGCTGGCATACGACACGATAGTCATGTTCTCACGTTCTTCAACAGTAGTTGGAGACATAGTGGCTTGTAACCTGAAATGAGAAGCTAGTGGCGTACTTACAGATTTTGTATCACCATGATGTTGAACCTCTGAAGTACCTTTTGCAGATACCCCTTTTGTGTCAAGCTCACCTTGTCACTCCTTCTGTCTCGTTCAATCTCCAAGCCTAGCATCTTCTTTGTTTTACCAAGATCCTTCATCTCGAATTCAGAAGACAAGTCTTTCTTCAGTTTATCAATTGCGGATCTGCTTTTAGAAGCAATAAGCATATCATCTACTTATAACAGTAGATAGATGTACTCTCCTTAATGTAGCTTGTTGTAATACACACATGGGTCATAATGGCTGCGTGTGTACCTTTTTCCTCTAATGAAGCTGTCGAAACCCTTGTACCACTGTCTAGGAGATTGTTTTAATCCATACAATGATTTCTTCAGCTTGCATATCATGTTCTCCTTGTCTGCAGTTTTGAACCCCATCGACTGAGTTATATAGATCTCCTCATCAAGCCATGGAGAAAGGCGGTCTTCACATCGAGTTGATCGAGGTCCAACTCATATTGTGCTACCAGCACCAGCAAAATTTGAATTGATGAGTGCTTTACAACAGGGGAGAATACCTCGTTGTAATCAATGCCTTCTCGTTGTGGGTAGCCTTTCGCCACCAACCTGGCTTTGTAGCGTATAATATCTTCCTTGAGAGAACCATGTTTCTTTGCATATACCCGCTTACAGCCAATTGCCTTCTTTCCTTTGGGCAACTCTGTTAGTTCTCAAGTGTCGTTCTCGTGTAGAGAACTCATCTCTTCTTCCATGGTATCCTTCCACATCTTCAATTTTGAGCTGATTTCAGCTTCCCTATATGTAGACGGGATTACCTCTTCGACGACTGGGAGAGCATAGGCCACAATCATATCTGTAGTGAGCCAAATTGGTTTGCGTGGATTTCTTCTGGGTCTTCCAACTGCAACGGATTCATGGACATCACCCATAACGTGCCTTGATCCTCATCGTTATCAGCATCCTGCTCGGCTACTTAATCACTACCCTGTGTTACCTTGGGTATGATCTCCAAAGATACTGACCTTTCTAGAGATGGTGAAATAGCATCACTCTCCACCTGTTGCGATACCTTTTGGTCCTTTCAATCTCTACCTGCTGAGAGATTGTAGACTTCAACATTGAAGCCTCATCGAATGTGACATCTCTGCTGAGAACAAATTTCTTGTCCTTAGGATCCCAGATCTTGTAGCCTTTTATTCCTCTCTTGAATCCTACGAACACTCCTTTCTTCGCTCTTGGGTCTAACTTGTCTTCTTTAACTTGATAGTAGGCCGGACAACCAAATACCCTTAGTGAATCATAGTCCTAAGCAGCTTTCTCAGACCAAACCTCTAGAGGAGTTTTACCTCCTATCGCGGACAAAGGCAACCTGTTGACGAGATAGCAAGCATATGCCACAGCCTCAGCCCAAAAGTTCTTTGGTAATCCAATATTGGATAACATACAACGGACCTTCTCTATCAAAGTCTTGTTCATCCTTTCTTCTACCCCGTTTTGTTGCGGTGTTTCCCTTACTGTGAAGTGCTTGTTTATGCCCTCATCACGACATAGCTTTAGGAAAAGATCAGACTTATACTCACCTCCTTTATCAGACCGAAGGACCTTGATCTTCCTTCCCGTGCTTTTCTCCATATTCTTTTTCCAGTCCATAAATAATTCTAGGACTTTCCCTTTGTGCTTCATGATATATACCCAACATCGCCTAGAATAGTCATTAATGAAAGTCACAAAGTAGTGGTTACCTCCAATAGATGCAGTCTTGGTAGGTCCCCAAACGTCAGTGTGAACATAATCCAGAATCCCCTCGATGCAGTGAGTCGCTGCGCCGAATTTCACCTTGGTCTTCTTTCTGATGATGCAATGTTCACAGATATCCAGTTTGCAAGCTCTGGCACCTTTCAATAGTCCTTACTTTGCATGAGCTTGCAAAGATTTTTCACCTTTGTACCCGAGCCTCATATGCCATAGCCTAGTTGAGTCATTATCTGAATTAGTAGAGGTCGCCACCTGTCCTGTAACAGTACTACCCTTCAAGCAGTAGAGATTATTCTAGCGGACGCCCTTCAGAACCACCATTGAGCCTTTGGTCATCTTGAGAATTCCATCCTTTATTGATACCTCAAGACCCAATATTTTCAAAATACCAACAGAGATAAGATTTCTCTTAAGTTGAGGTATATACCTCACTTCCTTCAATTCTCGTATCATCCTGTTGAACATCTTGATTTGGGTTGTTCCTATACCTTCCATGTTACATGGGCGATCATCACCCATGATTACTGAACATCTGTCTAGCTTCTCGAAGTTAGAAAACCAATCCCTATTCGGGCACACATAGTAGATAGCTCCAGTATCTAATATCCACACAGCATCTCCTGAGTAACCAACGATAGGAGTAGTAACAGAGAAAAAGAAAACCGATGAGTCCGAATCTGATCCACCTGCCTGTGAAGTACTGGCGTGAGTACTGGCCACCCGTGTGAGGTTTGCCTCAGTCTTTGACTCCTTATTTGCAGAAGGCGCACTGGTTCTTCTCATGGTTCAAAGTCTCGATCTTGACCGTCGACTCGGCCGGCACAGAGACGGATCGGTCTCGGCGACTTGGATTGGACTCGGACAATATGCGCAAAACGCTATACAGAACGCTAAAAAAATTATGAAAAAATCATGACAAATCATAAAAATTTGTAGACATCAAAATTATTGTATCACATATTCAAAACATATCACCTAGCACTCAAAACATAAAATGAAAGCATAAATACAAGCGTCATCGGTAGAAAGATATCAAAATACAAGCATAATATAGTAAATTGCAAAAATAATTCATAAGTACTTGCTAATATAGTTATTTTCACATTGAAGTACGAGGAGGCACAAAATCATCATTATCATCATCCCCGGGATAAGTATGGAAACCGGCTATATAGTTTCCATAAGGATAATAATATGTTTGTGGGTGAGATCTTGTAGGCTGAGATGATTGGCCAGAAGATCCAGTATAAGTAATATGGTGGCAAGGGTTGTGCAATATCAGTTCCATGGTGATAATACTCAAAACCTTGATATTCAGTGCTGCTAGTAGAATATTCACCAGTGCTAAAATAATCAGTGCTAAAATATTGGCCAGATGTCAAACCCAACCCCTGTAAATGGCCTTCAAAACTATGAAGACCATGTGAGTAGTTATCATGTCCACTCGAATAATCATCGCTAGAACTGAAATCAACCAACCGATCCAAATGCCTACGTAGTTGCGAAATCTCCGCTCATGCTCCATGATCTTGTATCTTGTGTGGCATAATATTCTGAATCTCATGTCATAGCACTACCTCGTTGGCTTCCACCAACACCATGACTCTCTTCATCATTACCGCCATCACCTCTATAACTGACATCATCATCACCACTGTCACACCGTCGTCATCACCGCCATCACAATCGTCGTCGCCATCACCGCTACTTTCGTCACTACGACGAATACCTTCATCCAACCAACCTAAGTCATCTGGTGGTAATATCGGTTGTTCTCCCTCACGAATCCACTCATCCAAAATATCATCATTGAAAATATTGTTCAGATCAATTGGGTTGCAATAATCATCAGTGTCGCTTTTGCATGTCAATTTTCTTACTCGCAACCGCATATTGTAATGCACAAATATTAGTTTCTGTAACTTGTTCATTGTCAACCGGTTGCGCAATTTTGTATGAATCAGCGACCACGTGCTCTAATTTCTTTCACAACCCGATGAAGAACATATTTAGCTTAAAACTTTGATGGCAATTTTCTGTAAATTGGGAGCTTGTTCGCCATAATTAATCCACCAATCAGCTGGAAGAGATTGTTACACTACTCTTCTAGTCAGTGAGCTTTCAAATTCTCTAACTCCATCCACAAATAATTTTATCTGTGAGAATACACATCATAAGTGTTAACATTTGCATAATATTATATCGATGAAATAAATAAATTATTATTATCTCATTAATAGCTCTTACTTGCTTATTCAAATCCGGCTTCAATCTTTTAACGACATCTTTTAATTCATTTCTCACTTCTGAATGTGCAGAAAATTTTTTTGAATATTAGAGTGCTGGATTTAAAAAATATGCTGCAATAATGTAAACACATGATTGTTATGATATGACAGTTTCAATTTCTAGTCAACAAATATGATTCTAAGCAATGAATTACCAGTAACAGCAAGTGTTTATACAATTGTCCCTCCTATCTTCTATCAATGATATCCCAATACTTCTTCCAGTTCTTATTAGATGCCTTTATAGCCAATTTTGCTCTATCCATAGCTTCATATATAATAGATAATGTAGGTTTCTTGTCCTGGTCCACTATCTTCAAGACTCTAGCAAGAGGATCCATAAAATTTTAGACCTCTCTTGCCTTCTTCCAAAACTGGTCAGTCAGAATGGGATTAGAAAGCTTATCTCGCACACTTCTTCTACTCCTTTCCTTATTGAATTCACGTCATTCGGTAGTTGTACACATTCTTTTCAAATCTAGTTCATAGCGAATAAGGCTTTCAATAGAAATAAACTCGGTGGCAAACCGTGTTATACCTGGTCTCAACAAATC
This sequence comes from Agave tequilana, assembly GCA_038442645.1. Classification (NCBI taxonomy): domain Eukaryota; kingdom Viridiplantae; phylum Streptophyta; class Magnoliopsida; order Asparagales; family Asparagaceae; genus Agave; species Agave tequilana. Next base: position 122,735 of record JAVJIF010010831.1, read on the forward strand.
TCTATGTTTAGTAAATAGCTTCATTAAATTCACCACTTTGAGGCTATTTGTAAATGAATGATGTGATCATCTTAGCATCATCTAATGTCTCCTTGACTGATTTCACAAAGCCAATATCTTCAAGTATCAAATCAATGCAATGTGTTGCACAGGGAAACCAAAACAAATATTCTCTCTTCTCCATCAACATGTGACCAGCTGCTTTGAAATTTGCCTCATTGTCTGTTACAATCTGCACGATATTTTCTTCACCAACTTCATCAACTTTATCTATTAGCGAGAATATATAATCAGCAGCCTTCGAGATATTAGTGGTATCAACAGAAGTATGGTAGATCATACTTCTATCACAATAAATCATAAAATTAACAATAGGCTTTCTATTCCGGAAACTCCAGCCATCACACATGATCGTGCAACCATATTGCAGCCATTTTTTTTATTGAAGCAATATATACTTCAATTTCTTTCATTTCCTCCTCTAAATATAAATTGTCAATCTGGTACCCTGTAGGGCCTTTTACTCCTGGGCCTGCCTCCGCAATAGTATTAATCATGGCTTGGTAGTAAAGACCACTATCAGCTGATTGAATGGTATTGCATTGTAGTGAAAAATTTTCGCCATGAATTTTTCAACCATTTAAATATTCTCAATTGAGAACATGCTTTTGATTGATTTCTGTTTTGTTAGGAACATGTAAGGATTAGTACCACGAGCTGGAATTTCAGCTTCTCTCGTAGTCATACTCCGACACAATTCACAGCTAATCCTTGATCCTGAAGGTTGCGAACTACTGCCACCAATATCAACTCCTTCTGCCGATCTCCATGCCATTTCACTACTTTTTTCATAACTTGTTTTAGTTGTCTTCTTTCAACTCCTTCTAAACCACCAACTTCTTCAATTTCATTATCAGAGTCTTCATCGGTCACATCATAAAAATCTTCCTCACTTAAAGATCTCATAAGTCGCTCTTTCTTAAATTTTATGGCTGCTCTTTCTTTGCTACCTTCAGAAAGATGATCTTTCATTATTTGAGATACCTCTTTTGATACTCACAAGCATCCTTCCACCTGACCGAGTACATGTGTTATATGTTACTTCAATCTAGTGATACCACCATGGACTTATTTCACACAATAATTATATTTCACAAGTTTTCTACTTCCACTAACAGGGGTACCATGTTCCCATCCAATATCGCGTTGCTTTGGAGCCATACTAAAATTTAAAAAATTATCTGCTAAATTAAATTAAAACTAAAATTAACTAAATTAAAACAAAATTAAATTAAACTAAATAATTAAAACTAGAGAGCCTGAAAAGAGAGGGACTGAGAGAAAGGGAATGAGGGGGGAGAGAGGAACAGAAGGGGGAAAGGGACTGAGGGAGAGAGGGACAGAGAAGAGGAACAGAGGGGGGAGAGAGAGGAACAGAGGGGAGAGAGGAACAGAGACAGAGAAGAAGAGACGCAGAGGGGGAGAGAGACAGAAATTGACGGAGAGAGGGAGAGAGAGAGGAGAGAGAGGGATAGAAACAGAGACAGAGAGAGGAAGAGAGAGGGACAAAGAGAGATGCAAAAGGGGAGAGATCGACGGAGAGAGAGTGGGAGAGAGAGACAGAGACAGAGAGGGAGAGAGGAACAGAGAGATCGACGGAGAGAGTGGGAGAGAGAGAGACGGAGACAGAGACAGAAAAAGGGACAGAGAGATCGACGCGGGGAGAGAGAGAGAGGGGGAGAGATTAACGAAGAAAGCGACGCAGAGGAAGAGAGGGAGAGAGATCAACGGAGAGAGACGTAGAGGGAGAGAGGGAAAGAGATCGATGGAGAGAGGAAAGAGAGGCACCTGTGAGGGGGAGAGTCGACGGCGACGGCGATGGCGTGGGGAATTTTTTTTTCTTCGCACGCAGAGATGCAGAGAGGAAAGTCGACGGAGAGAGGACGCTCTTCTCTCTCTCCCCTTTAAGTTCGCGAATCACGGGCGCCGAGTCGGCACTGAGTCGGAACCGATCCGGGTCAACTCGGCGCCCGCCCTTCGACTCGGGCCCCCGAGTCATCTCTGTGCTGGCCGAGTCGTATCCAACTCGGCTGATTCCTCGATCCCTGGTTCTTCAGATCTCTGAAACCTGGCCTAGACTTCGATCTCCCACGATCACCTTTGCCCTTCCTAGATGAACATCTGCCTCTTATCGCCAACGCCTTTGCTGATGTACTCCCATGAGAAGACAATCTATCTTGCCTCCTTCATAGTTTACAAGAAAAGCTGACACTTCATTATACTTAAGTGTTTGTCTACCATTGATCAAGATAAGAGTAAAGGTCTCATACTCTTTGTCCGGAAGAGTATTCAAAAGAATCATTGCCTTATCCTCTTCACCAATCTTGACATCCACATTAACTAGATCTGTAAGATGCTTGATGTGTCGTTCATGTGTTCATCATTGGAGAGTCCATTCTTCGTTTGAAAGCGATAAAGCCTCCTCTTCATTTGTAGCCGCGACTCGATGCTCTTCGTCAGATACTTCTTCTCTAGGATCTCCCACAATTGCCTAGCAAATGTTTCATGTAACACATGGTACTTAATGTCTTGTGTCTAACAAGACCTGATCAAACCACATGTTGTTCAGTTCATCTTATCTAAATCTTCTACAAAAGTAGAACACGTTTTTTCTCCAATCGTAGAGTGACTTCGAGGTTTGATGCCGTCAGTGCGTCCATCACCTCACACCTCCAAACGCCGAAGTTGTTCTTACCATCGAACTCCACCACATCTATCTTCAAAGGACGTGGGTTCATGGATTTCACCGTAGATGTACTATCTCCGGCCATCTTCTCAAAGCAATGCGAAAGCAAACGGGTTTAGATTAAACAAACTAGATAAAGATAGGATCTTTACCTCAAAGTGAAACCCTAGAAGAGTTTTTGAAATGATCTACTCCTCCGAATCTGATTCCTTGAGCAATGCAAACGCTGTTTTGAGATCGACACACGATCCCACAAACAGTCACAACGCTGCTCCGAGATCGACACATGATCTCCGCCAAACAGCAACCAATGCTCTTGGAATCAACACACGATCCCACGATGAACCTGGGATGCTCTGATACCACTTGTTGCGCACGAGGCAACAACCAGCGAGGAACCCAATATATGCAACAGAGAAGTACCCAAGAATAACAAGAACAAGAAACAAGAAAAAAGCAAACACAATATTTAACGAGGTTCGGCAATTTGCCTACGTCCTCAGGGCAATGGGGAGAGAGATTTTATTGATTCAACAACCAATACAATTTGTACCTTGCATACAATTCAAGGAGGCTCTACCCCTTATTTATAGCTAAAGAGACCCAGGAATTTAGGTCCAAGAAACCCCAATTGGATTTGTCTCCAATTCGGAAACAAAGTCCGAATTCTAAAAGGAGAGATAGATTCGTGCCCAGATACGCCTGTCGGTCGACCGGGCGATCGACGACCCAAGCACCCGGTCGACCGGTCGGTCGACCGTGTTCAACCGAGAGTTTCATTATGTCAGTCAGTCGACCGAGCGATCGACCATTCTCCTGTTACGGTCGATCGAGCGGTCGACCGAGCTATCCTGTGCACGTTGGTGCACACCGGTCGATCGGGCGGTCGACCGGCTCCTGCTTTGTGCACATCGGTCGACCGGGCGGCCAACTGGCCCTGCTGCTGGTCTGATATAAACTCCTATATTCTCGTACCGTTCTCGCTCCTTTTGGATTCTAATTTCCTCCATACAATTCTTCTCTCTCCCCACAGATTCTGCCATTGGACAACCAACCATTGCAAATCAACCCTTGAAAGAAATAAAATCTACTCTCATATTAACTAGCAACATCAGTGTATTTAACTATTCTATCGAACATCACACATATCAAGTTCTGAAACCAAACAAGCCTTTGTGCTGCCACCAAATGAGTGAACTCTGGTAATTTCCCACATTGAACACAACCAATCTATTTGAAATTTCAATCAAAATTTCAACTTATTAACACAAAATTAGACATGAGTTTTCAATACATTTTATAATTCCCATCGAAACTTCACCCCAAAAAGAAAAATAAGACATGGGTCTTCTTAGTTCACTAAAAGAACATAGAAAATTGGACAAAGGAAGCAATTCTTTAATTTACCTTAGCTCCGGCCTTGGCAGCACCCTCAACAACCTTTTAGAAGCTCGGCCGCTAGAATCAGACCTTTGGACTCAGCTCCTATCTTTGGGTACCTCCTCTTATTTGAAACTTCGTAACTGCCTTTTGTTTGAAAATTTCTCCTCAAAGGAGAGATTTTTGGGGTTGGAGCTGGAAAAAATGATTTGGGTACTGTGAGAAGTTTCAGTTTGCGGGGTATGGAAGCTGGAGAGAGTGAGAGAGAGAGAGGGAGAGGGAGAGGGAGAGACTTTTTGGATGGATACGGGGAAAGAGAATCAAAAGTAGCATCTTTTTAACACCAGGTAAACTCTTATATATCCCAGTTACACACCAATAAAGGGGAAAAAAAAAGAAATCTCTCATTAATTAATAAACTAGTGTACTGCTCTGCGGTGTGAAACTGACCAAGCAGTTTTGAGAGGGAAGCCGGTAGAGGAAGAGGGGAGAGAGGGAAAGGGAATGGTGAACGACTTGGGGCACCATCCCAAAAGACTAGCCTTCTAGGTGGAGTTACCCAAATCTTTATATCCAAGACTATCCCCATGTCTAGCCAATGTGGGACTCTTTGTTCGACCCAAATCCCAACGATTCCCCCTCGAACAAAGAGTTTCCTGCAAGCTCAACTATCTTCACACGGAAGATCAAATGTTCTATCGAGATACAAATTTCTTCACTGCATGGAAGGCGACACGCCTTATGTGAAGCACCAACTGCAGTTGGTCACTCTTTTACACCGCGTGAGAGGCGGCACACCCATTGCAAAGGAGCACCACTGCCAAATTTCTCGAGAGCCCAACTAAGTTTTATAGGGACCGTATTGCGCCTTTTTGCGCCATTGGGGTGATCAGGTCTATTTCGCCTTTGCGCCATTGGGGGGATCTACATCGTTGAACATCACCCACACACAGACTAAGTTCGACGCATGCCTCTGATACCAATTGAAGGACTTGGGGCACCATCCAAAAGACTAGCCTTCTAAATGGAGTTACCTAGATCCTTATATACCCAAGACCATCCTCACGTCTAGCCGATGTGGGACTATTTGTTTGACCCAAATCCCAACAAATAGAGGGACGAGGGAGGCAGCGGGTGAGACGTTGCTCTCTCTCTCTCGCGCGCGCGAGAAGACAGATAGACGGACAAATCCTCTTTTCTTAAAAATAATGGGCATTTCTTTCTGATCAGTTTGTTCCTACAGTAAGAATTGGCAAAAGCAAGTAATGTGCTTCAAAAAGTCACACGTAAAAACCCTAGGAATATGGAGCAATCACGCTACCACATTACAAAACCATTTGTACAGGTGATCAAACTCCTAACTCCTTAAATCAGTACTAACATTACTAACAGTATTTTTTATCATTTGCCCCCACCCCCCCCCCCCCCCCGCGGTCTGTTATTTGAATGCCAAATAGTAAAAATGATTACCCATAGTCTCTAGAGTCTAAATGGTAATATTTATGAGGATTATACTTTCAAATGCATTCTATACTAATTATCCAAAAATAGTTCTCCTAATTTGACCAATGGGGTACCCACCTACCAATAGTTTCTCTGTGCCGAGTAGCTTCTCTTGTTCTTTAACAAACGAGGGTACCCATCTACCAGTAAGTCACAAGGTAAGATTCAACTGAACATGAAGAGGGTAGAATATAGCTAGCATAACTGTATTCCTTAAGTGTTGGATTGAATAGGCTCAAATCCTATCACATCTGCAAAGTTAAGTATTGCTGATTTGCATAAATCACACAAAAAGATTATTTGGTGTGCATCAGTCCAGAATCCATGCCATTTGCCACTTCGCTTGTGGACATAGCACTGATTCCTTTAGGACCCATCTTCCACAATGTTTATTAGTTGTCACAAGGGAGGCCATCAGATGAAATGGCTAGCACTATTAGTTGGCATTTGGCAATATGTTCCATAAGGACATTCACAAACTACAAGCTTCATGTTATGTTCCATATGCACTACAAACGTGTTCTGAGTAAAATCCCCAACACTATTTCAAATCTATTTTCTTTCTACCATCATAACTTTATGTGAATCATATCAAGCAATTAACTAACCAAATTGACATTACTGCAAAAGGTCTTCAGCTATTGCTTTACATGCCCAAGAGATGTGTACTGAAATACAAGATGAAAACAATATTAAGTGTACAAACCTCAAGGAACCAGGTGCGAAATCATCTGAGAATACTCCCACTTCAGGATCAAGATCTGGTTTTTATTTAGGAGAACAGCTGAGTGGCCTCCTGATGGACGGGCTTGGTACCCACAGTAGGAACATACCTACCAATTCAATGAACAACATGTATCATCAAACACTGAAGAGATGCAAAAATCCAAAAAAAAAATAAAGCAGCAAGGAGATTGGCAATGGATCTCAACATTTGCCTGTCAACTTATCAAACGAGTTTAACACCAATCACCGAGTCGGCAGATTCTTTAGATCCCCACTACATACGGAACAACAAAAAAAGTGCAGACAATTAGACATTGCAATGTACTTGCTACCTAATGCTACACAACAATATAACTCTATCGATCACATGAACTCACAAGCTTATCACCGATTGTGGTGGTAGTCTGATAGCCTTGGGTTTCTGACTCTCTCAATTTCAGCAAATTCCTCACATAACAAAAAATTAACTACGGCAATGGACTGAACCCTGAAATTTGCAATACATGAACCAACGCAAATATTTTAAAATCTCTCCAATCTAGACCTAATGCAATTGTGTAAAAGGTTGAAACTTCAACAGCATCAATCAAAACCCAGTCAAAACCCAAGATTCAATTTTATCTCAGAAACAGAATATTAAAGAGAAACCCACCTCAATCCCCTTGAGAACTCTGAGCTCAAAATGTTTTCAATATAGGAATCAATGAAAATAATGGCAGGAAAAAAAAAGAAGCAAAAATAATGAGAGAGGTTGGTTGCTTTTAGGTCTCGCCAAAGATAGTAAACCCTTCTTCCAATCTCTTGAATTCTGTTGGTGCTGGTCTTCTCTCCTCTTATAATCAAAGCCCAGATATATAATTAAAGAATAAAAAAGGCCCAATCAAATCCAAGGTGATTTAGATTTCACTAAAATGGAGAAAAAAGTAAAAAAAAAAAAAAAAAAAAAACTGAGAAGAGCAGGGGGAGATCGGAAACCCAACGGAACATTCTACCATCAAGCAGGCTCGCCATCCGAAGCTGGAGGTGACAAGGGTGCTGGTAATTTTGAGGGATTGGAAAGTGTGTGAGATTAGAGTTCCTTGGTGAGGGACTCGAGGGGGACGAAGGACTTGAGGTTGTTGATGCAGGACTCAGGGTCCAAGGAGGAGCTCAAGAAGGACTCGAACCAGAGAGGGGAGGAGTTGTCGATTGGATCACCGAAGAGGTCCGTCGAGGAGCAGGGAGGGTCGAGATCCAGCGAGGCGCTGCTCTCTTCCGCTCTCTCTCTCTCTCTCGCAAAAGAAGAGAGACAGAGAAAGTCTTTATAAGAGCCACAGGTGAAAATCTTATGGACTTAAAAAGGCTTAAGCCTCTATTGTTTTTTGTTGGGATGGCCTGTTGGAGTTTAAGGTGGCCTGTACCTATTACGAAAAAGTTTCTCCCAGTTAGAATTGATTTTTCTTACTTATTGATTTTTTTAGGCAATATTTTTCTCTCCATAATGTCGTAGAAAAAAATACAAACCAAGATGAGAATGGTAGTTGTCCAACTTGATTAAAGAAAAATGATGCTCGACAAATTTGATTAATAGCAATTGCTATCAAAAAATATAAAAAAATTTAAAATAAAGAAATTGAGAAGAATTAATTAGACATAGGTTTATAATTAGTTAATAAATAAGGAATTTTCGTATTGGTTGGCTTCCCTACCAAACCTTTGAGAAGGAAAAACTGGTATTTTTAAAATTAAAGTAGTTTTTTTTTTTAATTTACTAGTTTTATTTTGAAAAAAATACTGCCTTTCTTGACAAATACGTTGTCTGTTAAGCAATTGAGGGGTTATTTGAAAAGAAATTGATAAATCTTTTGCTTTCTGAAATTAGTAACCTTCGAGGGTTCTCTAATCTAATCCAATTAATAAATTATTTTTTATCATTATGTTGTGATTATTTCAATCCTGAGAAATAGTAGCATTAAACTAACAGGGTGGAAAACTACCACCCTCTCCCAAGAAATAGGAGAAAGATATTCTATCGATATGAAGCATATCTTCAAACACTAAGGACTTCTATGACCACAAAATAAAAAATACAAAAGAAAGAATCTTACCCGCTTTTCAGTTTTGTGTTCCTTAGGATTAAACTTTGTTCATGTGTATGGCTCACACACACATACGAGAGTCAATCCCGCGTTGACACGTGGATTGACCCTCTTATAATACGTTATGTGTGCATATTATAAGAGGGTCAATCCACGTGTCAATGCGGGATTGACCTCTTATAGCCGAACGCATTGAAGAATGCTCGAGGCGTATCTTTGCAAAAACTCTTCCACTATTTCCACATTCATTTCAAGGTGTAGCAACTGATCGATCAATCGGAAGCTGAAGAAAAGTCCCCTAGGGGGGAATCTCTCTTTCAAATTCCCCTCGGAGTGTACAAATGATTATTCCCTCTAGCGAGAATTCACTTCAGTTGTCATGGTAATGATCATCTTTGACGACTTTTAGGAGCATTATTTTCCTATTCCCCCAACGGGATTGCTTTGGTCCCTAACAAATTTTAAGTGCATTGTCCCCTATTCCTCGGTAAATTCTCTAAAATATTTCTTACATTTATAGAGAATGGTTAATTTCACCAAAGTCCCTTACCAATTCCCTTCCATAGAATGGTAGGACCATAAAAAACTGTAATCATTTTCCCAACAAAATGAATTACTGATCAAGTCTGTCACGTTAACATTAAACCTCTGACAGCAAAAATTCCTACATATCCCCAGCGGATCAGAACTCCACTTGCCATTTTTTCTCTATAGAATAGCAGGTCCACTCAAATTGTGTGAATCACAAAGCCAAATGCTCGTCACGTTAATATTATACCTCTGACAGCTCTCTCCCAAAGCTTACAGGGAATGAGCGTTCCTCTATCCCCAGTGGAGTTTTTCTACAGACAACCTCCTAGAATCCCCTTGGGAGTCACAGTTGTCACGTCAATGATTACCTCTGCCAGCTCTCTATAGATTCCCCACGAAGTCTCAGAGAACGCTAAATTCTCTATCCTCGCGGAATATTTGTTCCCCAACAAAGTTTCAAGTTGTTATGTTAATGATCTCTCATAACTCTTTGGAATGTTGCCTCCTATCTTTCCCAGCTTAATTGTCACGTTAATGCTTTCTGACAACTCTTTTCAAATTCTAAATGGAATCTCTTTGGAGTCACTAATGTCACGTTAATGATTACCCCTGACAACTCTTCAAAGAATTCCCCACGGAATATTAAGGAATGCTAACTTCCTTCTCAAATCCTCATGAGTTCTCTACTCCCCAGCGAGACTTGCAATTGTCACCTTAATGATTACCTCTGACAATTTCCCTATCATATCCCTGAGGAACGCCAAAATCCTCACGGGATCCTACTCGACACGGTCCTAAATGGACTCCTTTTGCAGCCTGAGAAGGGTTAACTCTCCAATCCATATTATGTTAATACTTGTCCCTGAATAGCGGATCTAGGCATAAGTTGTTATATCTGTAAGAGATCACCAAGTCTATAACTTAATTCTTCATTGCATCCCAGGAGTAAGAATTCTTGCTATTCGATAACTCTAAGTCGATCACGTCCAGTTTATCACCTCTGAATCGACGAGTGCCAGGATTCTATCATTGGTCCAGTGCGAACTTTTTCTTTTGTCGTTGTCAAGTTCGTCACTTCTGAACGACAAAATCTAGAGTCTGATAATTTCTAATCAGTTATGTCCAGTTCGTCACCTCTGAACTGATAGATCCTAGAGCTTACCGCTGTTATGTCCAGTTCGTCACCTCTAAACGGCAAAATTTTGAGCTTGGTGGCTTCTCATTTGGTTATATCCAGTCAATCACCTCCGAACCTACAGATAACCAAGTCTCATCCTCTAGTCCAGTAGGGACTATTTTCACCGTCATATCCAGTCTATCACTTCTGGACATAGGGCTCAGAATTCGGTTCGGTAATCCTCAATCAGTTATCTCCAGTCAATCACACCTCTGAACCGATCAATGTTCCGATTTCATCCTCTAGTCTTTCACGGACTTCTTTTGTTGTCAAGTTATTAATCACCTCTGAACAGCAAGGGCTCTGAGTTTGATGGTTTCTCAATCGGTTATGTCCAGTCAATCACCTCTGAACTGACAGATAGTCAAATCGCATCCTCCAGTCCAAGACAAGCTTCTTTTCTGTCGTTATGTCCAGTTCGTCACCTTTGAACGACAAAATTCTAAGCTTGGTGGCTTCTTAATCAGTTATGTCCAGTTTATCACCTCTGAACCGACAGATAGCTAAGTCTCATCCTCGGTTTAGTAGAGACTATATTACCGCTGTTATGTCAAGTTTGTCACCTCTAAACAACGAGTTCTTATCATAGTGATTCCTAATCTGTTATGTCCAGTCCATCACCTCTGAATAGGCAAGATCATTAAGTTCATCTTACTTTTTTCTCATCCCCAATGGGTGTTGTTTCAGCCTACCAAAATCAAAACCAACTTTTTGTAGTCTGTTTGTTAACTAATTCTATCATGTTTTCAACCTCTGAATAGATTAGTTATATTCGCTCTTCCGAGAGCCAAAGTTATAGAGCCTTGTCTCCATTTTCAGTTCTTTCGAGAACTTATTAAATTTTCTTTACGAGAAATTTAAGAAGAACGAAGAAAGAAGAGAAAGACACCAGACAAATCATTGATCAAAAAGTAGATTTTATTGATTAATGAAAAAGTACAAAAAGAGAAGATACAAGGTGTTACAAGTCATGGTTGTCTCTCATAAGATTTAATCTTTGCCTTGATAGCAGACAACCTGCTGTTTCTTTCCTCTTCGACCTTCAGCATGGCATGTGGCTTCAGCTCCTCCTGGTTGAATGCAGCCCTTTTCTCCAAGAGGGACTTAATCTCCTTCAAGGTTGTCTTCTTCTCCGCACCCGAGTGTTGGATCTGGATGCTCTCGACAGTCATCTCCTCCAGGCCAATGATTTCAGCTTGACATACCGGCTCAGCTTTAGAGAGGATAAGATTAGCCCTTGTAATCATCTCCTCTACCTTCTTAATCTGATTCTGCGCAGCATCAAGCGCTTTCTTAAAGACCACCATCGCCTCCGCAACCTCAGCCTCTCGGGTTTCCAGGGATTTCACTTCCTGGGATACTGCCTCTGCCTCTTGGGATGTCTCTAGATAGTTATTTTGCATTTGTTCCGAGAGACGTTCTAGTTTAGCCTCAACCAATGGAGTGAGGTCGAGTTGCCTCAAGTTATTCCATTCACCAATATCTTTTTCAAGTCTGTTGATCAGTTCTTCCAAAGACTCAGCTTCAGTGATCCCTCCAATATCCTGAATACTTTCTATCACTCGGGAGAATATCGGTCTCCAAGATGCAAAAGAAGTGGGGGTACTTTTGAAAATCATGGAGAAATGCTACAAGCTTTTGTAAAAGCCTTCAATGAGCTCTTCGATGAATTCGTCTTTGAAATCCACCTTGAGCGATGGAGGGGCAATGGTAGCATGGGGACTCTACTAAGGCAAGGCCGTTGTGGATGACTCTGGAGTGACTGAAGTCATGGCCATTGAGGCAGTCAACAGGAAGGGAGTCTTCGCAGGAGCACCCGTTGGAAATACAAGCAACAGCTATTTCCTGGCGAGCGGGCTCGGAGACCATCACCATGTTAGTGGACGAAGAGCCAGAGGAGTTGTCAAAATCAAAGATGACTAATCTTCAGGCTCAGGCTGATCTTCGCTTTGCTCCGTGTCATCCGAATATAAGAAACAGGTTCCGTCTCGACTGTCATCACCGACAAATCTCTCGATGTGGTTGTTACTAAATTATACTTTGATGTACAATAGTCAACAACACAAGATTGATCACCGGTGGAACAACGTCCTCTTCTTGCTCAGACTCTGATGTTATTGGAGGAGCAACTTTCGCAAGAGCTTCTGCAAAACTTTTGGATTTAGCAATGGATATAGAAAATGTTTATTGAATTCAAAACACTTCAATCATAACCTGCAGAGATCAAGGTTGTGATGGTAACCTCGAAGCTAGCTACCTCACCTTGGATAGTTTCAATAGAAACATGCCCAGTGGTGGTGATGTGCTTGGTTGCGGCAACTTCAACCGTAAGAGGAACCTCAGAAGCAGGCATTCTCCGTTGGGGGCTTCAGGAATCCTGAGGATTTTTGAATGCTCGGTCTCGTCCCCGTGTGTGGCTACCTCGATATGGGCAGAAGACCCGATGTCCAGTATGTCTCCATTGGGGCCTTCCGAATTGAGATAATCACTCACATCTTCTGTACAATGTAGAAAGAGGTAGTCCCATGCCTGATCATCCTTCTCATCAGCACTCCAAGACTTAAAGTTAGTCACGAAAACGAACGATTAAAATAGAAAGAGATGATCTTACCTGTAACTGATACAAATTCCCCTGGAGCCTCAGTGATCAATGGCTCAGTCACTTATGGAGCAAGAGGGACATGACCACTAGTGCTTATGCCTCTCTAATCTGCAGAGTCTCACGACGTCGACTCGAGGGCTTGACGGTCTTCTTCTAAGAAGAAGCACCTAAAGGAGGCGATGTAGGTTCTCTCTTAAAGTAAGTGTCAGGATCCTCTTCTTTTTCATCCTCTTCTTTCTCAAAGGTAGTGGTAGCAGCAACTTCCGGAGGTGGTTCACCACCAACTTCTCCCAAATGTGGGCTCACGGCAACTGAAGCCTCGCTCCCAGCATCAGCGAAGAATTCATCAAAGGCAAGGCACCCAGACGCGTTTTCCTTGCCTCTGCTCATCTACCTTCTCCCTTAAACAGGTCACAATCAATTTTATCCTAGTAGAGTTAATTTTGTACGAGGATGGGGGCGCGTTCAAAACCTTATCCCATTGGCAGAACCCCAGGCTTGTAAGAAGGGTGGGAGTCCGATGCGGCATGCAAAATCAAGCTCCTGTACACCCAGCAAAGAAGTGACTCCAAGCCCTGGCGTCGTCGATCAAACTACTCATGCACCCGAGCCGAGGGTTGGAATTACCGATGTACAGTTGGTCATAACCAAACTGACAGGCAAAACGACTTGATAGATACGGCTCCAGATGGCACACGTCCCCGCATCAGTACACCAGATGGGAAGGCCTGATGCTGGCCAACCACTTGAAGGTACCTTCTCCTAGCGAAGAGCGATCGTCTCCAACGTCTTGAAACTCCTCACAGTATTGGGTGCCCGGATATGTGGGAAGCACTGAAACAAACCATACGAATTTTGACATCCGACCAATCTCTGAACCCCCACCAGATATTTTCCTTCCTACTGAAAGTTCTCAAAACAGCGCAAGTGGGCAAAGCGGATACCTTCTAGTGCTTCTCCCGATTGAATCAGGATCAGGCAATGAAGAGCAAAACAAGCCATCAGATATGTGTACCACATCTCTACCCTCGGAGGAGGCCCATCGCGTGAAAAGATAAAATTTTTACTCGCCCTGGTGATGGTCACCTTCCTGCAGAACTGTTTCTTCAGCGTCCTTAACCCGTTCTGAATACGGTAGACCATGTCAGGTAGCAGACCAAGCGAGTGTTTATGCACTAGCTGAACGGCCGAGAGGATCACCAAAGGTGTATGTTGTTATGGAGTGGCGATGGGATCACACACATTTTTAGCCAGGCTGACAGGTAGCCAGCCAACAGCGGTTGCCGGGATATCGGTCTTGAAGCCTAGCGGTGAAATCTCAAGAAAGTATCTCCTCGCTCGTATTCACCATCACCCTCCGCCAGAATAATGACCCATTTTCTCCCGCCGTCATGGCTCTGGTAATCCGCTTGTCCGATACCGAGGTTTGGAGATTTTCAAGGGGCCCGTCCACGACCAAGAATACATATTCCACCAAAGATTTCAAATTATTAACATTCTCGTGACTAGGGCAGAGGTCGAGGCAAATGTAATAGCGGCATATCAATTTTCTGTACGTCTCGTACATGGTTGGTTCGTCCTTACTCAGTGCATAGGAAGTACTTCTCATATGGCTTGGAACTCATAGAGATATTGGATACTTCACACTATCTCGTGAAGTACCATCCCTAGCTCGCCGACAGGTGTGAAGAACGTGCCTAACGCTAGGAAATACATCTCCAAGATGGCATAGAAGGTAGGGACCCTGATATTTATCCCAAATCACATAGCTCTGACAGCTTCGTGGAGCCCCAACCGCTTCAGACCAGCTTTGAATACGTCGAGCACATACATAGTACTGCTCCATCACTGTTGTTTGAAGGAGCACACCCACGCCGGTGTCTGAAAATCTGTAGCCAGATAGTTGTCTCCCGTCTTCACAAACTGATTCAAGAAGGTCGAGACCTTGGCCAGATTTTCCCCACGGGCGCTTAACGACCAATGTTTCCTTGGTGTAGACCGACGACGCTGGGAGGGCCACTCCTAGTGAAGCTACCCGGGTCAAGACTCTCACATGCACTGATTCTGTGCACTGACTCACACTACAGTTCATCATCCTCAGCATCGTAACAGACTGGAAAAAAGCCAGAAGATAGTGAAGCTTGCTCTCCGGGAGACAGTACCGATTTCCATCCAAGGTGTAAACCCATTGTCCTTCCCTGGCAAGAAGTTACTGATCGGTGTATGGGGCCGCATCGCCAAAGATAAACTCCGATTTTCGGTAGACCATCCGATTTTCCCCCTCTAGCACGACAGTAAAGATAATGATGCGGAGGGTGCGTTCGTCCCCACCCAGAATAAGTGTGTTCCTCTTTGAAGTACTACCTTCACTAAATAGCGACGCTTGCCCTTGAAATTGGAAGTGGATGTTCCTATCCATCCACTTGACAGGCCTCAACAAGCTGTTCGACGGACCATGAGCGTAATGCACTGCAAAACAAAGGAGAATAAACATGTTAATCTCGTGCAAAAAGAGAAAAAGTGCCAAGTCGCAGTTTCGCTTACCAAGCGAAGCTAATCCAAACCTAACTTCGCTCCTTAAGTGAAGCTAGCTTCGCCCTGAGATTGAGCTTCACACTGCACAGAGGCAGAGTGCAAAAAAAGCCCAAGGGCTAGCTTCGCTGGGAAGCTTAAGAGACACTTGTGCCCAAAAGAGTTCAAAGGACTCAAAGTCCTCCAATCAGCTTCGCTCTGAAGCTAAGCTTCGCATTCTGCCAAGAAGTAGAATACAAAAAGCGCTAAGCGCTAGCTTTGCATGGAAGCTTGAGAAAGAAACCTTGTTTCTAACTTCGATCAGCAAAACTAAAGGGGAATAAATCCCTTATATTTGATAGAATTGAAATTAAAAGAGTCTGATTCCCTAAGATAATCATATCACGGTGAATCGCGACGGATTCACCATGAAATAGCCAAAATTTTGCTTCAAAAGAGATTAAAAATCTCTAAAAGAGGAAAACCCTACCCGCAATAGATCGTTTGATGGTCGGAGGAGGCGGCGCCGCCATCACAGAGGTAGCAACCCCTTTCCCTAGGCACTATTTGGGTGCCATTTGATCTCGCAAAGAGTCTTGAAGATCGAAAGGAAGAAGGAAATGAGATTTCTTGATCTCTGAAAATTCTTGAAGAAGAGAAGTTAGCTTCTCTAAAAATTCAAAAGTTGGCTTTTATAGACACTCGTGTCTTTAGCTTCGCCTCCCCAAAAGGAGTGCAAAGTTGTCACTTCAAATTAATTTGAAACGACGGTTGGAGGTTCAGAAATCTTAAACAAGGAAGCTATTTAGCTTCGCTCAGACGCCATCTTCACCTTCGTGTAAAGCTTTATTTTAGGTCCACTGTGAGCTCATCATTACCTTCGGATGAAGTTTTATTTTAGCTCCACTATGAACTCAGTTTTTATCTTCGCCTGAAAATTCAGTTTAGCTCCGCTGAGACCCCTCATCCATTAGCCTCGCATGAAGCTCACTCCACATGGAGTTCCCAGGTTAACCAATCTGGTTACCTAGTTTAATGCACATTTGCACCTAGCCCAATGGGCTCTTCTGACCTAAGCAATGTCAAAATTTAGATCACAATTTTAGGTTCAAAGTGTTTTGAAATCTGTACCAGTCCACTACGGATTCACGAAAACTTTGAAGGAGGTTTTGTTGAAACTCCTAAAAGACAAACTCTAAGACAGCTATGTAACTGGACCGAATGATGTCTAACTTGTCAACACCTCTAAAAGACAAATCGCAAATAGGCTGAAGACCTGTCCATCCCTAATGAAAAACTTGTAACTTGGACTCCACTGATCCAGTGAAGCAGACAGTAAACCAAGCATTGTCTTTTGAAGAAGTCCAAGAGGCTAACATTTAGCTTCGCTGCAAGCTTGGCTCTAAGCTTCACAGTTATTTGGTCAGGAAAGTATGCTCGATGTAAAGTATCTTTGAGAGGCTAAAAGTTACAACGGAATGATTTCGAATACAAAAGAGGGGAGAACTGGTTCTCCCCTTTGTTTAAGGTTGGGCTCTTCGTGTGGCGATGGAGAGTGATTCATGTTCTCCGTTGATCGGTTGCATATCAAGCTTCTCTTCGGGACGCTCTCAAAAGATTAATCAAAAGGGAGCTCTATTTTAAACACACTAAGTGTTTAGAGTCCACTGATTTCTCCTTTTTTTAAATGCAAGAGGAAAGCAAGATGTTTTTAAGTTGAAAAATTCTAAGCTCTTAAGCAAAAGCTTCTCTTTCTCTTTTCTGGCTTCCTCTCCAAAAGTCTTCTTTGCTCCAAAAATTAGTTCTCTCTGCTCTTAGCAAAAAGTTCTCCCCTTCATACTTACTAAGGCTATTTATATGGAGTCATAGGGGTATTATTACCCCCTAAAATCCCTCCATTATGGGAATTAACTCCCACATTACATGGAGAGTTAATCGACTCAGTAGTGGGAATCAGTTATAACAGAAACGCGGGTCTCTTGATGGACGCAGACTTCGCGTTGTTTGTTGTAAATGCGGACGTATTAGTCAAAACGCGAAATTGCTCAGACCCCCGTTTGAAGTGAGACGCAGGGTTTCTCAGACTTGCGTCTAAAGTGGAGCGCAGAGTTGCTGAGACCTGCGCTTGAATTAAGACGTGGAGTTGCTCAAACCCGCGTTTGAAGTGAGACACAGGGTTCCTCAGACCCGTGTTTTGCAGTGAAGCACAGAGTTGCTCAGACCCGCGCTTGAGATGAGACGTAGAGTTGCTCAGTCCCGCATTTAAAGTGAGACGCAAGGTTCCTTAGACCCGTATCTGAAGTCCGCGTTTCTTCTTGAACGCGAGGTCCACACTTTAACTAAAATGCGACCTCACGTTGGGAGGTCTGCGTTTAATGACTTGTCTTTAATGATTTTAGACAGCCTACAGAACCCCTCCAAAGTTTTCGATACTCCGCGATTAACTGGGACGAATTTCAGAATACTTTGGACTTCGCGTTGATTTCAAACTCCTTGTGATTGGACTGACAATCTTTTGAGATGCCCTGAGCTTGATCATGTCTGGATTCTGGTCTTCGTGAGTGTACTATTGAACTGCTTGAAGCCTCCAAGAAAGATCATCACAAGTGTCTTAAAAACTCAGTCTAGCACTTGTTATGAGCTCTACTTTGTTTGTCGGTGTACTATTGAACCGGTAGAGTTGTCGATTACTTTTGCCGGTGTATTGTTGAACTGATTGCAGAAGCAGGGACATTCTCCTTGTATGTAAGAAAACGTGGCCCTCATAGACGCGAGCTTCATTGGAGCTGACACAACGCCCAGTTGAGGCAGAGACGTAGCTCTCAATTGCTGTAGAGACGTAGTTTTGAGACGTGACTCTCAATTTAAAATGCGAAGGTCACGTTGGATGCTTCCAGACGCGGATGTAAGTACCGCGTAGGACGTGTGTCTGGCTCAGCTCGAGATACGCGCCGCGTATCTCGGCCACTGAAAGGCCTATAAAAGACCCGGGTCTTTCAACATACAATTCACTTTGATTGTTCATCATTTTCGATCAGACCCGCGTTTGAAGATCAAAAAGCTCTAAAGCTTTCTCAGAACCCATAAAGCTCTGAGCCTTTTTCCAATCCTTTCAAAGATTTCACCATCGAGATGACTCCAATACCCAAGCAAACAGTTGCTTCTTCAAGCGCTGTCGCTGCCGCTGCGCCGACCTTGATGGATGGTTCTTCTTCTCAGAAAGCCCCCATTTCTGGTAAAGTTTAAATGGCTTTCGCCATTAGAACACAAAGAGACATCAAATCTTAACTTCTTTTTGAAGTTTCAAAACTTCTGTTGAAGTTGAACAGTCGACGCGGATCTCATTGGCCCGTGTTTGATTTGTAAGCGCGATCTCGCATTGATGAAAAGAATGCGGGTCTTCGTGATCTAGGCGTTTTTCTGCTTTATCAATGCAACCTTCACGTCTACGAATTAAACGCGAGTTCAGGGAGTCCGCGTCTCGAGACTTTTGACACGGGTCTCGTTTGGGGCTCGCGTTTGAGTCTCAGGACTTAGAAATTTTTCTAAGTGTGGAGTCTGGACGCGGGCTTCATGTGAGCCTCGCGTTTTAGTCACAGAACGCAAGTCTCGTGTGTTGAGCCTCGCGTTTGAACTCCAACACTTCTTATAATTTCGCTGTTTTCAGAGTACTTTGTGTTCTTTTTGCAGTGAGGTATTAGTCGAATCCTCTGGCGAAGAGATGTCAATTTGGCCATGTAAGTGGACCGAATCCAGATATCATCTCTGGCCTCAGCAAAACTGTGTCGACTCTCACCGGAAAGGATCGAGAGTGGTGAACCAAGTTAAGTAGGCGAGCTCACAAACTATCCGAGAGCTCATCACGTACGAGAGATTTGAATCAGATGCCCTTTTGCTACTAAGAAAGTCGGATTTCTTGTTCCAAGACTCCATTAATGAGGACGGAGAGGTGATGCTTGACGGCAGCTACAAATGGCTTCGTCGGCTTGGAGAGCGTCGCTTCTTTCTTCTGAACATGGAAATGATGTTTTCCTTGTCGTCCATTCAGTCGATGTCCCTTCATCGACCGATGGAGTGGAATTTAATAGAGAAGCAATCTGAAGTTTCTCTCGGATAGATCTCTCATCACATGGCAGTCCTGGGGGATCAAGACAGGAACATAATCGGATTGCTGCCAGGTTCTTCGGAGGCGGAGTATCTCGTAGGTGAGATCCCTCATCAGGCGGCCATGTTCATTAACCAGTTTAAGGACGTAAAGGGTTATTTCCCAAAAGGCGAGTTTTGAGCATTGGGATGGGTCCATTCTTCGAAAAAGTATTGGTGGTCTCGGATGGTGGGCTTCGTTCTTGAAGATTTGAAGGACAAGCTATCATAGACCGGACTCTATACCATGGTCCGGGTTGTTCAGTATGGCATCTTGCAGAGCAGTCATCACTTCTTTGCTATGCTTGAGAGTTACAATCCGAAGACGTGCACGTTCTTCACCCCGGTCGGGGAGATGGGATTCGCTCTTCATGAAATGTACGAAGTCTCTAGGTTAGCGATGGGAGACATTCCCTATGAAGAATATGTCCCATCAGCAAAAGAACTGCATTTGATGGAGAGTGCCCCTTTAGTGTATGCAACATATTAGGAAGTGTTGTCACTTCCACATCTGCAAGCTCACTGGTCTGAGGTCCGGAGGGGTCAAACAGATGTCCTGAATAGATTACCTTTTCAACGGTCTGGGGGATAAGCCAACCAATTGACCCGCCTTGCTCCAAGTACAAACGCAGAGATTAAGAAGAAGATTAACGCATCAACGTTCTCATACACCACAGAATCGACCAAGGATACTTTCAGATCAGGCACAGTCTTTGAAAATTTTCATCAGGCCAAGACCCCTATTTCCAATAGGGCCTTGCTAGCTAGCTAGATTCTTAATGTTGTGGTTGAAATGGTGTGTCATGCTGACACTTCCCCACGAAGTTATAGTAGCTGATGTGGTATACCCCGTTGTCCTACTGGCGTTTGGCTGAAGTATTGCCCTTCTTCCAACGATGGTGGGATGCATTCAGAGCAGACTTCGGGCATTGACCAAGACATTCTGCAAAGTGGAAGCTCTGGTAGATAATGATGTCAACGTGCTCATTGACCAGCATGGTGATCCTAAGGTCAAGGTGCCTAATTCCAGAGTTTGAACTTCCCTATACATACTTGGTGGCATGGTATGTCATGCATTGCCCACCTCTGATGACAACCGTGTACACATCGGAAGACTTTGTGCCATTTCTTCAGAAGTTAGAGCGCTCGTCTTGGCAGCATACCTATATATTCTACATTAGAAGGGTCATTCAGAGTGAATCCAATTATCAGTTGGTCTGATGCCTCCCAGACATTCAGGATACGTCGTATGGGGATCAATTCCTGGATATCGCAGGGCCAGAATGGTATACCACTTTATCAACTGGTGTCTTCAGATATCTCGTTTTTCGCCAAGGTGACACCTGCACAATCGAGCCATATCTGCCAAGCTGATTTGCTCGTCAATTTGGGTATGATAAACACTATGTGGGAAACCCGAATACTGGCATTCACTTCAGCGGGAACCTTTTCGAAGGGGCACGGGCTTGGTACTTCCAGGTGGCCAGAGGTACGGGGGCAATGTTCAGTCTTCCTCAGAGATCTCCCAATGCATATATTAGCCTCAGCTTTTGCACTTGGTATGTTATTGCCAATATGGTACCAGGTTATGAGATGAATGCCTCGTACATTAAAGCTATCAAATCCACTTACAATGCTTATAAGGGATCCAAGATCGTTCATAAGAAGGGCATGAACGAGTATCTGGAAGCTGAGAAAGAGGCAGGTACATATGCAGCGGCAGAGCGTGTCATCGAGACTACAGAGGGACGCTAAGTAAGAAAATCTCACCAAGCCGTCGCAAAGCGTGCTCATCCATCCTCTTCTGAAGGCGGTGCAAGTCGGAAGAAGGTACGAAGAGAGCATGGAGTTGAAATTCCATCGCAGAGAGCTTCTTGGCCAGAGTTGGGCCTTGCGGAGTCTGAAGAAAAGGAGGTGGTGGCTCCTCCGCTCATTCAAAGTCGACGTAGTAGTAGGGGTGGCAGACAGGTCGCGACCCGCCAGAGCCGACCCGGCCCGACCCGAAGTTACGGGTCTGGGTTTGGGCTAATCGGTTTGGGTCGTAATTGGGTCGACCCGTCTGACCCGATTATTAAATGGGTTGGGTCGACCCGAACCCGCCAGACCCGCTTAACCCGCCAGACCCGATTATTCTCTCTCCTCCTCGGCCTCCTCCCTTTGATCTCCTCCTCTGCCGCCCCCGCCTCCTCCCCTTCGCCTAAATCAAATTGTCAAAAAATATGCGTATGACCAGAACCCGTGGCCTCTAGTGTGTGAAGTTTAGTGTGATGACTAACTATACCACCCAATAATTTGGTAATAAAGTGTAAAGAAATTGTATTTAAAATTTAATAATCGGGTCGGGTTGGGTCGACCCGACTAAGAATAGGTCGGGTCTGGGTCTGAATTTTTGACCTGTATAATAATCGGGTCGGGTCGACCCGACCCGATTATTATATGGGTCGAGCAGTAATCGGGTCGACCCAACCCGACCCAATTGCCACCCCTACGTAGTAGGGGCCCTGCCACTTTAGAAGGGTGGAGGTTGCGAAAGGGTCTCAGTTAGAGGCTCTGTTAGCTTCCTTGATGACCTCAGGCGAAGGTGCCGAAACGCAACCGAGCTCTCCAAGTATTATGATGCCGACCTTGAGGATACCGGAACCTAATCCGACTACTAGACCAATTGGTAGGAAAGCTCTAGTTGCTGAAGCTCCCCAGGTTCAAGTATCATCTTCGTCGTCTGAAGGAAACGACCATGATATTAGATCTGAACTTGCTCCACCCGATGCCAGCGAGTTTTCACATGTGACAGCAGAGGGAATGCAAGTTGCTTCCCCAGAAACAGAGTTTCCATCTAAGGAAACCGACATAACTGAAAGTATCCTTTCTTTTCTACCCATGGCTTCTCTTATCGGATATGTAAATATTTTAACGTCTGCTTAGATAATATTTTTGCAGGGGACACCGCTACTGCTGAAGACGAAACCTCCTCAAAATTGCTTAAATGATTGAGGAACTGACCTAGCCAGACGGCACAGAAGTTCTCACGATTAGCACTGAGGTCACTTTTGTAAGCAAAACACCTGTGGCTGAAGAATCTTCTCAGCTAGGAGAGCTCCCAGAGGATTTGCCATCAATGTCTCCTCAACCTGGTAAGATATCAGAATTTGATACTCTTAGTATTGTCACAGACATTGTCGTAATGACTGCATGTGACGCTGCACTCACTCAAGCAGAAGAGCTTATCATGGATGTCAGTGCAAAAAACATTCTTATTGAGGTTTCGACAGAGAAGGTTCTCACTGTAGAGCTTGTACTCAAGGTTGCCACACAAGAAGCTATTACAGTCCCCAATTCTAAAGCTCTTGTGGTGATCTCAGAGATGAGGCAGCTTCTAACTCAACCTGCTCTTGCACTTCTGGTAGGGACAAATGTTCCACCTTCTACTGCTGCGAGCGTCTCTATTGCGATTGTAAAGATTAGATCAGGAAGTACTCCTTCGGTGCCAACACCAACTATGGACATCCTGGAAGAGTTGTCTCTCCAAATAGTCAGGCAATTCTTCATCACGATGAAGTATTGCGTCGAATTGGTGCTTTCTGGGCAAAGTTCCTTCGAGTTTGCATGCGCACTCCTCGAAAATCAGGTCGAGAATATCTGACAAACTGGGGTTTCTAATCGGGCGAGAGCGCATTAAGTGCTAGTCGAACAACTAGGTATATACTCGAGTGATCTTAAGAACCTAGAGAGTCAATCCAATTGCTGATGCTCAATAGGTGTCAAAGCACCTTCGTGCCAACCAGAAACAGGAGCGTAAGGAAATCGAGAAGCGGATAGCTAAAGAAGCTCATTGTCTTGATGACTCCAAAGCTAACTATCAAAATTTGGCAGACGACCTTCAACGATCCGAAACCGTCACCAAGGGTGCGGAAGGTGTGATAGCGAGTGCTCGAGCTGCAATTGCTAAGGCA
Source organism: Agave tequilana (assembly GCA_038442645.1). Taxonomy (NCBI): domain Eukaryota; kingdom Viridiplantae; phylum Streptophyta; class Magnoliopsida; order Asparagales; family Asparagaceae; genus Agave; species Agave tequilana. The sequence continues at coordinate 146,082 of JAVJIF010010831.1, forward strand.
CAAGCTTTAATCCATGATAACAAGCTGAAGGTTGCGAACGAGAAAAAGGGGATGGAGGAGCTCGAAGCTGCTAAAAGTCAGGCACAGCAAGAACTTGATGTCTATACTTCGAGATTTGAAGATCTTTAGGTATAACTTTTTGCGAAGAAGCTTTTATCCGACGAAGAGCTGAGGGCCAAGCTTTAGCTGAGGTTGAAAAAGCATGCCAGAGGGATATTCAACATCTTAAGGAGCAAATACAATCTCTCGCTGAGAGAGAGTGACTCTTTGTCCTCCTTTTATAACACTCTATCTTATTGAATAAGAGAGTATTTGTATCACTTGTAATTTTGATTATGAATAATAAAAGTGATGATTTTGTCTTTATTTTCTTTTTGTGTTTGAAAATCAGAAAATGAAAGCGATTAAGTTTGACTGCCAGAGGTGACGATTATCATAGCAACTCAAAATTTGATAAATCCATTAAGGAATTTGAAAAGTCACTCTCAACTGTCAGAGGTGTGATGTTTAACTTGATAGGAGTTGAATTCGTGATTTGAACGAATTTTTGTAGATTTGTGATTCTATTGATGAGAATAACAAGTGGAGTTTAATCCTCTGGGGATTTATGGAGAATTTTGCCATCAGTTGTGTAATATTACATGACGGTTTTGATTTGCAATTGAAAGCAATTGAATTGTCAGAGGTGTGATATTAACTTGATAAGGATATATGTGCTAGAGGCATGATATTAACTTAGCATGAAGACCTCGTTTTCATTGAGAAAACTGATAAAATCACTGTCATAGGTTTAGTATTAACTTAATAGCGAGATGAATAATGAGGGTGTGATATTAACTTAGCATTTGACGTCTCGGTTTCAATGAGAAAGCTCGAGAAAAGATCAGTGTCATAGGTGTAGTATTTAACTTAATAATGAAATGGATGCTAGATGTGTGGTATTTAACTTAGCATCAAATATCTCATTTCCGTTGGGAAAATCAAGAAAATCACTATCATATGTATAATATTAACTTAACGGGGATTTATATTGCGATATGAGCAATTTTGGTCAGAGTGTAGTGTTTAACTAAACCGAGCAATTTTGCGATTTGAGCAATTTAGTAGACCTGTCATTTTATTGAGGAGAATTAACAAGTTGAAATTTTATCCGTCAGGAAAAATTTGGGAAATCACTATTAGAGGTATAATATTAACCTAGCAGGGATTTCGATTGTGATATGAGCAATCTTGGTCAGAGGTGTATTATTTAACTTGACCGACGAATTTTGTGATTTAAGCTAGTGGACACGTCATTCTATTGAGCAGAATTGACAAGTTAAAATTTAATCGCTGGGGATATTAAAGAAAACCACCGTTATAGGCATAATGTTAACTTACAATGGGATATGCTAGATGTATAATATTAACATGACAGATTTGCTCTGTGATTATTTCGCTGGGAAAACAATTACATCCTTTTGTGGTCTAACCATTTCATGAACGTGAATTGGTAAGGGATTTTGGAGGGAAAAGTGGGATCAGATCCCTCAGGATTTTTAGCAAAATACAGCTATCAACGAATTTGATATGCCTTTATCAACTACCATTTGAATTAGGCTAGC